>ML093260.1:11040-85244 GCA_003697995.1 Taxidea taxus jeffersonii | reverse complement strand
TTGAGACCTTTCCTGTTTCTTGAGAAAGGCTTGTATTGCTATATATTTTCCTCTCAGGACTGCCTTTGCTGTGTCCCACAGATTTTGGACCGTTGTGTTTTCATTATCATTTGTTTCCATGATTTTTTTCCAATTCTTCTTTAATTTCCTGGTTGACCCATTCATTCTTTAGAAGGATGCTGCTGAGTCTCCACGTATTTGTGCTCTTTCCAAATTTCCTCTTGTGATTGAGTTCTAGCTTCAGAGCATTGTGGTCTGAAAATATTCAGGGAATGATCCCAATCTTTTGATACTGGTTGAGACCTGATTTATGACCCAGGATATGATCTATTCTGGAGAATGTTCCATGGGCACTAGAGAAGAATGCATATTCTGTTGCTTTGGGATGGACTGCTCTGAATATATCTGCGATGTCCATCTGCTCCAGTGTGTCATTTAAGACCTTTATTTCCTTGTTGATCTTTTGCTTGGATGATCTGTCCATTTCAGTGAGGGGTGTATTAAAGTCTCCAACTATTATCGTATTCTTGTCAATGTGTTTCTTTGATTTTGTTATTAATTGGTTTATATAGTTGGCTGCTCCCATGTAAGGGGCATAGATATTTAAAATTGTTAGATCTTCTTGTTGGACAGACCCTTTGAGTATGATATAGTGTGCTTCCTCATCTCTTATTATAGTCTTTGGCTTAAAATCTAATTGATCTGATATAAGGATTGCCACCCCAGCTTTCTTCTGATGTCCATTAGCATGGTAAATTGTTTTCCACCCCCTCACTTTAAATCTGGAGGTGTCTTCAGGTCTAAAATGAGTTTCTTGTAGGCAGCATATTGATGGGTTTTGTTTTTTTATCCATTCTGAAACCCTGTGTCTTTTGATTGGGGCATTTAGCCCATTTACGTTCAGGGTAACTATTGAAAGATATGAATTTAGTGCCATTGTATTGCCTGTAAGGTGATTGTTACTGTATATTGTCTCTGTTCCTTTCTGATAATACTTTTAGGGTCTCTCTTTGCTTAGAGGACCCCTTTCAATATTTCCTGTAGTGCTGGTTTGGTGTTTACGAATTCTTTCAGTTTTTGTTTGTCCTGGGAGCTTTTTATCTCTCCTTCTATTTTCAGTGATAACCTAGCTGGATAAAGTATTCTTGGATGAATGTTTTTCTCATTTAGTGCTCTGAATATATCTTGCCAGTTCTTTCTGGCCTGCCAGGTCTCTGTGGATAAGTCTGCTGCCAATCTAATATTTTTACCATTGTATGTTACAGACTGCTTGTCCCATGCCGCTTTCAGGATTTTCTCTTTGTCACTAAAACTTGTAAATTTTACTATTAGATGATGGGGTGTGGACCTATTCCTATTGATTTTGAGGAGGATTCTCTGCACCTCCTGGATTTTGATGCTTGTTCCCTTTGCTATATTAGGGAAATTCTCTCCAATAATTCTCTCCAATATACCTTCTGCTCCTCTCTTTCTTCTTCTTCTGGAATCCCAATTATTCTAATGTTGCTTCATCTTATGGTATCACTTATCTCTCAAATTCTCCCCTCGTGATCCAGTAGTTGTTTGTCTCTCTTTTGCTCATCTTCTTTATTCTCTGTCATTTGGTCTTCTATATCACTAATTCTTTCTTTTGCCTCATTTATCCTAGCAGTAAGAGCCTCCATTTTTTATTGCACCTCATTAATAGCTTTTTTTATTTCAACTTGATTAGATTTTAGTTCTTTTATTTCTCCAGAAAGGGCTTTTATTTCTCCTGACAGGGTTTCTCTAATATCTTCTATGCCTTTTCGAGCCCGGCTAGAACCTTGAGAATCGTCCTGAATTCCAGATCTGACATATTACCAATGTCTGTATTGATTAGGTCCCTAGCCTTCGGTACTGCCTCCTGTCCTTTTTTTTGTGGTGAGTTTTTCTGCCTTGTCATTTTGTCCAGATAAGAATCTGCTGTTCTCCTTGTTAAGTGAACTTGGTCTTGGCTGTATTTCTTTGATCTTCTGGGGGAGGGGCCTGTTGTAGTGATTCTCAGGTATCTTTGCCCCAGGCGGAGTTGCACCGCCCTTACCAGGGGCCGGGCTAAGTAATCCTCTCAGGTTCGCTTTCGGGAGCTTTTGTTCCCTGAACGCTTTCCGTAGAGTTCTGGAGGATGGGAATGAAAATGGCGGCCTCCCAATCTCCGGCTCGAAGGAGCCAAGAGCTCAGGGCCCCAGTCTTCAGTGTGCCTTCAGAGAAAAGTACTTAATCACTCCCGTCTCCCCAGCCTCCGGCCGCACTTGGAGAAAATCGTGCATAATGTCCCGTCTCACTGGCTTCTGTCTGTGCTCTGAGGTCACCCAGCCTGTGACCAAGCATCTCTGTCTCTGGCAGAGTCCCACCTGGAGACTCCAAACCCCGTAGATCCCTGAGCTCTCCCAGGTCGGAGTCTCCCCGGATCTTGTGGGGACCCCTCGCACAGAGCACCGGCCCGTGTCACAGACCATGGCTCTAGGAAACCTCGAGTTGAGAGCTCACTCCTCGGCTCTGTCTCCGCAGCCGGCTTCCCCGCTCTAATACCTGTGAGCTCTGCGACACCCAGACACCCCCGATCCTTCTGTGACCCCGCAGGACCTGAGTCCAAGCTGTCCCCGTGAGGTCTTCACCCCAGTTTAGCCTCTGGCACAATGCCCCTCCATGGAGCAGACTTTTAAAAGTCCTGATTTTGTGCCCCGTTTTTCCGCCGCTTGCCAGGGGCCGGCCCCTCCCCCCGGGGTCTATCTTCCCATCGCGTTGGATTCACTTCTTCGCTGGTCCTACCTTTTAGAAAGTGGTCGATTTTCTGTTTCTAGAATTGTTGTTGTTCTTCTCTTCGATCTCCTGTTGGATTCGTAGGTGTTCGGAATGGTTTGATAGGCTATCTAGCTGATCTCCTGCTGCCTGATGTCGTCTTAGCCTGCTACTTCTCCGCCATCTTGACTCCTCCCCCCTCTGATTGAATTTTAACAAAATTTCAATATTCTCTTTTGGATTATATTCTATGATCTGGTTTCTGCAAACTCACCCACAATTTCCTTCCAGATTATTCATTATGCTCCCAACTCTACAGATCTATTCATTGGCTTTTGAACATGCTACAGTCTTCTTATCTGCCATCAAGTGTCTTAGGTTTGCTCTTCCCCTCAACGTGGCACTCTTCCTGGTTTATTTGTTGTTGTTTTTTTAAACCTAGCTGGTTAGTTCAGTTCAAATTTTGGCTCAGATAACACCACCTCTAGGACTCTTCCCCTGACCTGCTATCTAAAGGAATATATACTATCCTTGTTTATTATTCTTTAGCTTTTTCAAACACTCTTGAAAATCTGAAATAGTCTTGGTTGTTTGCAAGATCTATCATTTCACACTAGAATTTAATTTATTCGAGGGGATTTCTATATACTCACCACATAGAGCAATGCCTGGTACACAGGAGGCATTTAATAAATAAAGTCCCAATTAATAAATGACTGAATCTCTGTAGACAGTGAACAGTTATTTTAGCAAAAGAGTGATAGAACAGTGATTAACAACTTAAGGGATCACTGCAGATAACAGAATGTAGGTAAAGATAGCTCTTATTGTCTGAACTAAAAATTGTAGAAATCTGGCAAATGAAGGAGGTGATAATGTTAAAAATAGAAATAAATATTTAAAAAGTTAAAATGCTAATATTTTTGTCATGGACTTAATTTTATGTTAAAGTTTATGCAGATATTGGGATGAGGTAAGGGTAACATTTCTTAAGTATCAGTATACCTACACCTTAGCTAGGCTTTTCACTTAAGAGAAAAAAATATATTTGTCAGAACATGTTCACTTTCTATTTTCATGTTAGATTGATAAAAATAAACTATAGTATTTAAGTGTAAAGTAGAATTTTTACACTCTGTTTATAAAATAACAGTTGTTAAATTTCCTATGTAATATGAAAATTGGTACTTTAAAATAAGAGCTTAGAAACCTCTGAAGCCCTTTTCCATTTGGGAAATGGTATATTTTACATTTTAATTCATTATAAATCAGAAGTAAAAATTAGAGCATATTTCATTATAAGTAGAATACTTTCTTGAATATTTTTAGTGATTATAAAAGGTAACCAGAGATATTTAAAAGATAAAAATGAACATTTTCTCTACAGAGACAATGTGTTAAGTACTGTACCAAGAGGACTTCAGCAATGTAGCTATTTTACAGATTTAGAAAACTGAGGCTTAGAAAAGTTGAGTAACTTGCCTGAATGTGGTTGGCTAGTAATTATCTCAATAACTATGAGCTAAGTATTAGTAACCACCTCCCTCTCATTCAGGTATTGAAGCCCTAATCCCTCACATAATGGTGTTTGGTGGTAGGGCCTTTGGGGAAGGAATTAGGTATAGATGGGGTCATGAGTATGGGACCCTCATGATGAGATTAATGCTTTTATAAGAAGACAGGCCTCTCATTCTCTCTCCACAGGCATGCAGTGAAAGGATCATCTGAACACAGCCAGAAGGTGACTATCTCCAAGCCCATAAAGCAGGCTCTAAGAACTAAGCCTATGGCACCTTAATCTTGGACTACCTAGGTTCTAAAACAGTGAGAAATAAATTTCTCTTGTTTAAGCCATCCAGTCTACACCACATGTAACAGTAGCCTGAACAGACTAAAACCACCACATTGCTAGACAATCACTATATCGGTTCTATAGCACAAAGTCCCATTAACGAGAAAAAGCTGAGTTCTTAACTGCTCCAGCTCTAACAGTAAAACTCACAAGGGATTTTTCTCTTGGTTCAGATAATATTTTATTGGAAATTAAGTTGTAAAGGTATATGATGAGCTTCGTCACTGGAGAGACCTAGTTCCCTCTCTGCAGAGTTGTGGTTGAAGCTCTGTGGGAATGCTTCAGTGTATTTGAAGCAAACCCTCTGGGGTGCCTTGCTTTCATGAGCACTAAAAAATCCACGTCAGTATTGAAGGGAAGACTTGAAAGGCCCTATGAACTGACCCAGAGTCGGAATGTTCCTTGCCTATGCTCTCTCATAGGGGATTGTGGCTTGATCAATTTCAGATTTTCACTCATAGCCAGCAGCAACAGTACATGCTGCATAGGCAGTATCTTCAGCTCCCAGAGGGATGAAATGTCTCATCACTCAGCAACCACTTTGGCAGACTAAAGGGTGACATTGATTGGCTCTGAATGAGTAAGAGAAACAGTGTACAGATCTCCAAAGGAAGCTGGTAGCGGCAAAAAAAAAAAAAAAGGCAAACCCCTTCTTAACCCAATCTTAAAATCTTCCAGATCCATCAAATAAACATAAATCCATGGGAAATGGGAAATCCAGCCACTCAAATAAGGATCCCAACAAAGTCATTCTTACAAAGTGACACATTATTTTATTCATTTATTCAATGTTTACTGAGCCCCTATTATGTGCCAAACACTGTTGTAGGCCCTGGGGATACAGGCTGTACGAAATGTCCTAGATCTTGAGGAGAAATACAAATAAATAGATAATGTATCTGGTGTCGATAACTGAAAGGGAACAAAGGAAAGTGAAGTAAGCAACAGAGTATACTGGGGCTGGGTGGGGGAGGGAAATGAATGCTGCTTCCACATTGGGACCAGGGAAGGCAGGTCCATGTGATAAGACACCTGAAGGAAATACAGGGGCCAGCCATCCTGACATTTGTCAGAAGAGAGACTAGCAAGAGTAGGATCATATGTGAGTCACTTGAAGAAATCAAAGCAGCTGGAGCGGAGTAAAAAGGGGAAAGAGGAGACACAAGAGGTAGCATGGGGCCAGATCAAGTCCTAGCCAAGAGGCTGTGCTAGAACTTAGGCATAACTGGAAGCAGAGGGAAAATGACTGGAGGGTCTTCAGCAAAAGAGAAACAGGATAATGGGCCACAATTTAAAGGGACCACTCTGGATAAACAGTCTAGGAAGTAAGGAAAAAGGAAGCTGGGAAATCAGTGGGAAGCTAATCCAGTTTTTCAAGAGAGTTGCTGTTATGAACCAGAGCAAATGCAGTGGAGGTCATGAGAAATGGTTAAATTTGAGTAATTTTGAAGGTAGGGTTTTAATAACTGACAGTTTTACTAAGGTTTTAATAACTGACAGGTTTTACTAAGAACTTGAATGTGGAGTGTGATAGACCAAGTGGGTGATCTGAAGGATGATCTAGGACCATTTATGGAAACTGGGAAAATTGGAAGAGGAACAGTATGATTAAGCTTAAAAATATTAGGAATTCTGTAGTTTTGAGATACCTTTAGATATCTAAGGAAGTAAATATCTGGAGTTCAGAGGGAAGGCCTGTGCTAAACATATAATTTTTAAAGTTGTCCCAAAGAAGGGACATAATTAAACACATGGACCTAGAGAGAAGGAAGACCCAAGATAGTAAGGAAGGAAAACACAGTGGTAACACCTAACAGTTGAGAGGGATGAGTATGTGCCAGGCATTATTCTGAGTGTTTTACTTATACTAAACTCACTTAACCCTCCTAACACTATGAGGTAGATATCATTATTCACCACTTGAGGAAACTGAGTCATAGAGAAGTTAAAGTAATCTGTCCCAGATGACACAGCTAGATAGGTTCAAGATACAAGTTTCAAACACAAGCAGAGAAGTTCCAGAGCCTTCCACAGAGAGGGCTCAGGTACACATGTTCAGAACTTGTTTCTGCTTCAGCAGCTGCACTCTCAGGGATGGTCAGAACAAAGAATAAAAATAAAGGTCAGAATTTTGCACCATTTAAATTCTAGGCTCATACAATCATTAAACACCAGCAAATGGAAGACTCATAAACAAGTTCTTAAAAACAGAGCCCCAAGAAACCAAACAAAAAACATCAAACAAACCTTCCCTTAAAAGGAAGGCAAACAACCCCAGGAAAGAAACAAAAATAATTTACTTTATTCTATTTACCCAATTTCATCTATAGATTATAAGATACCTTTTGATTTTAGAGATGTAAGAGGAGATAGAAGCACATGTCTTGGAATTGGTGAAATGTTTTAACTTTTTACAGCAGCCTGGCTTGTTTTGTTGATTGGGTTCTAAGCACTGTTTTGTGAGAAATACATTGTTCTTAATATACAGTCTCCATTACATTAAGCCACAAGCTTCCTTTCTAATAAAAATGGCTTTCTTCTCCAGGAATAATATTCATTGACAGTACCAGTAAAACCTTTATTTTTAACCCTTCAGTTATCTTTTTGCATATATCACCTCCTAGTGAGGTTTATAAGGATGGCTGATGATAGGTCTAAGAACACAAATTTTCATTGTTCTCATTGATGATGGGATCTTTATCTCATTTTCTTGATAGCTCTAATATAGTAGGGGCTTCATAAATCTTTGTTAAGCTAATTAATAAAAATCTAGGGTTAAAATATTGCCATATACATTGCAGAATGCATCCGCAAAACTCTTTGTTCTTCTGGATTCTGCTGACCTGCTCAAGTGCCAATGTTTGTGAAAACAAATATGTTATTCTTGCTTGGTTAATCTGCATGTTTATCAAGTTTCTCCATCTCTGGTATTCCTGGACAGGACCAAGCCGTGAGCATTTCACCCTATGGATGTTGCTGCCATTATCCAGTGGTGGCAAAGGGGAGTTTAACAGTAGTGCAGACCTTGAGGACATAATGCAAAGTAAAACAAGCTCAACACAAATGGACAAACACTGTGGGATTTCACTTTATGAGCAGAAAGTGGAAAAGGGGTGCCTGGGGGGCTGAAAGCTGTTGGGGGGGGGGGACTGGAGAGTTATTTTTTAATCAGTATGAAGTTTCAGTCTGGGAGGATGAAAGAGTTCTAGATAGCGAGTGGTGTGGATTGTACGACAATGTGATTGTACATAATGCCACTGAATTGTACATTCAAAAACGGTTAAAAGGGTGAATTTTATGTTATGTATATTTTACCACAACACACTTGTACACAAACACCTGGGCAGCAACAATGCTACATTTCTCCATTTTTTGCTTACATGGTTTCCTGAAGACATGGCAGGATGAGTGGATTTGTATCTACTTAAAGATGCACGTGTGTACACATTTACCACCAGACCTCATGCCCCTTGTCTGCAAAGAAATTATACTCTCACTTCCTCCCAAACTATCAATCCAAAAATATAGTTTTCAGTTTATTTCGAATATGTAATTTTCTGGAGACAAACCATAAGAGACTTAACTATAGGAAACAAACTAAGGGTTGCTGGAGGGGAGGTGGGTGATGGAGTAAGCGGGTGATGGACATTAAGGAGGGCACGGGGCAATGAGCACTGGGTGTTATATGCAACTGATGAATCACTAAATTCTACCTCTGAGGGGCACCTGGGTGGCTCAGTTGGTTAAGCAGCTGCCTGGCTCAGGTCATGATCCCAGGGTCCTGGGATCCAGCCCCGAATTGGGCTTCCTGCTCAGCAGAGAGCCTGCTTCTCCCTCTCCCTCTGCCTGCCTCTCTGCTTCCTTATACTCTCTGTCTAGCTCTCTGTCAAATAAATAAATAAAATCTTTAAAAAAATTCTACCTCTGAAAGTAATAATACATTATACGCTAACTGAATTAAAATATAATATTAAAAATATACAATTTTCCAATTGATTTTAGGATCTTTCTTAACTCGGTACTAAATGGTGGATTCCTGAAATAGATGTCTGAATTTGCCCCAGACTGGGACAGGGAAGGGCTCCTTAAGACTGAGGCTATTTGCCCCTGGGCAATTTACAAGATGCCTTTATCACCTGCTGGAAGAATCTGAGAGGCTGAGAAAGACTGGAAACAAAGTTTCCCAGAGCTGAGGGGTCAAATACTTTGGAAATTACAGTTTAACATATTTTTTCTCCTAGTACTGGGATATTATGGGAGGGAATACATCTTTGTTGGTCATAAGGTCTGGATCCAGTCCTTGGCCATGTGATTTTATATAAATTATTTCTCTGATTTCAGCCTCCTTATCTATAAAATTTAAAACACTAGTACCTATTTTGTTCAGTTTTTGTGAATCTGTCATGCTAGGCATAGAGCAGACACTTAGGAAATTCCAAGTTTCCTTCCTTTCCCTAATTAGAGTATCTTGGTATGACCAGTAAACGTTGGATCTTGAGATTATAATTATGGGCAACCCATAACTGGTTTGCAAGCCAGTCTATATGGAAAGGGTTTCGTCTGTGATCCTGTGGCGAAAAAAAAAAAAAAAACAACGAAATCTCCAAAGCTGAGGACCATCTAATGTGATGGAGAAAGAAACAAATGGTTATTTAAAACTCAAACTGTAAGAGCTACTTTGGTTCCCATGGGGAACGACAAAACTCTTATCAGTAGAAATTCAGCAATGCTGTTCCCTTCCCTGAAGAGTCTATTAGGGATAGGAAGGGAGGGCAGAATAAAGCCAAGGCTAGAACTTCAGTGAATTTCTGTGGTACCAGTCCAAGGAAAGAGCAAGAGTAGACAGCCCATTGCATAGGCTGGCATATTGATGCAGTTTTGGTGATGCAACGGTGGAGAGTGTAACTGTCTACATAATCACATGAGGGTAACAAAAATTTGGGAAAAGTTTAGAAAAAGAGACATGATAAGGCTAACTATGTCAATCTCCTAGTTATCCCCAAACATTTAATAAAAAGGTCTGTATGCTCACATGACTAGGGAGGATGCTATTTTAGGGGAGACATCAAGGAGAAAGTTTTGTATTTTGCTTCAGGGCCTATAAGGGGTAGTACAGATACAACTTGGGGAAAGGATCACAATCTATAACAAATTTATAATAAACAGTTCAGAGCCAGGGTTGACCAGGAAAAGCACACACACCATCTTCACCCCCTCTTCGCTTCTCCTGCCAGAATTTCTGGAAAAACTGAGGAACATGAGGTTTTTGCTGTATGTGAGATAAGATTTAAATGCATTTTGTTTGAATTGAAAAAGCATACCTTAACTATGCCTGGGATACTCCAGCAGTAACAGACCGGACTAGAAATAGGAAGGGTGCCATGCAATCTCAGATATGGTCATATTTCCCTGAGCAAAACTGTGATGGCAAAGCAGAGATCACACTCTATAGTCCACGTCTCACAAGGAAAACAAGTCATCTCTGGAGAAAATATATTCTATAGAATTTGTAACGGGCATGTACTTACACATAAAACATAATTCTAGTTTCTTAAAGGGAATTGACTTTACTAGGGAAAATTCATCAAATTTTCCTTTCGAAGCATTGCCAACTGCCAAGATGTGTATTTCAGACTCCCAGCTCCCAGTCTGGGTAAGAGACATACAGAACTTCATTAAAGACCAGGTCCTGTTTCTTGGAGACAAAGAAAAGATATACAAGGAGACATGCTTTCTTTTAGGGGAGTTTCAAAGTAAAGGTAATTACAGTATACTTATTCATTTTATTCTCTTCCCCAGTTTGCTTTTTTAACTGCCTAGAAGCTTGCTCCTATGCTACAATTTAATCACTAACTTAACTCTAATAACCCTCAGGTGGGTATCTAGTTTAGACAGTATTTTTTTCTACTATTCTTTTTTTTCCCCTTCAAATTTTTTTTTTAAAAGATTTTATTTTTTATTTATTTGACAGACAGAGATCACAAGTAGGCAGAGAGGCAGAGAGAGAGGAAGGGAAGCAGGCTCCCTGCTGAGCAGAGAGCCCGATGTGGGGCTCCATCCCAGGACCCTGGGATCATGACCTGAGCCGAAGGCAGAGGCTTTAACCCACTGAGCCACCCAGGCTCCCCTCCCCTTCAAATTTTAATTTAAATTCTAGTTCATTAACATACAGTGCAATCTTAGTTTCAGGAGTTGAATTCAATGATTCATCATTTACATACAATACCCAGTGCTCAACACAAGTGCCCTCCTTAATGTCTATCACCCATCTAGCCCATTCCCCACCCACCTCCCTCCAGCAATCCTTGGTTTGTTTGTTATCTTTAAGAGTCTCTTATGGGGATGCCTGGGTGGCTCAGTTGGTTAAGCGGCTGCCTTTGGCTCAGGTCATGATCCCAGTGTCCTGGGATCAAGTCCCACATCAGGCTCCTTGCTCGCAGGGGAGCCTGCTTCTCCCTCTGCCTCTGCCTGCCACTCTGTCTGCCTGTGCTCACCCTCTGTCTCTCTCTGACAAATAAGTAAAATAAAATCTTAAAAAAAAAAAAAAAGGAGTCTCTTATGGTTTGTTTCCTTCTCTCCCCACCCACCCCGTCTCATCTGTTTTGTTTCTTAAATTCCACATGAGTGAAATGATGTGGTATTTGTCTTTCTCTGACTTATTTTGCTTCACAAAATACACTGCAGTTGCATCCACATCATTACAGATGGCAAGATTTCGTTCTTTTTGATGGCTGAGTAATATTCCATTGTATGTATATGCCACTTCTTCTTTATTCATTCAGTCTCCAGTATTTTTAAAAACAAAACAAAACAAAACAAAAGGGACATCTGGGTGGCTCGGTTGGTTAAGCGGCTGCCTTCGGCTCAGGTCATGATCCCAGCATCTTGGGATCGAGTCCCACATCGGGCTCCTTGCTCAGCGGGGAGCCTGCTTCTCCCTCTGCCTCTGCCCGCCACTCTGTCTGCCTGTGCTCGCTCCTGTGCTCTCTATCTGACAAATAAATAAATAAAATCTTTAAACAAAAACAAACAAACAAACAAACAAACAAAA
This sequence comes from Taxidea taxus jeffersonii, assembly GCA_003697995.1. Taxonomy (NCBI): domain Eukaryota; kingdom Metazoa; phylum Chordata; class Mammalia; order Carnivora; family Mustelidae; genus Taxidea; species Taxidea taxus. The sequence goes on along the minus strand of ML093260.1, from coordinate 73,581 downwards.
AACCCAGGGTACTATTTTCGTATTAGTGAAACAAACTCAAGTATATTTGAGTTACTTCCTCTGTAGAATTACAGGGACTAATTTTCTGGCTTGCTAGTTAGTATTTAAAAGGAGACTAACTGTGCTAAAGGCAATGCTTAGAACATAGTAGGTTTTCAATCAAGATTTTAAATAAAGATTTTAATGAAATCAAATGAACCAATGAATGAATGAACTAATGAACATATCAAGAGTTGGGCCATATTTCTAAGGAATTGGCCAAATACTCTCAACTTCTGCAGGTAAAAATTCCACTCTCTGCCTACCTTTGGTACCACCTCCCCATTAACAACATCACTGACAACTGGATACATTCACACGCACAAAGGCACCAGCGGGTTTGTATGTTTGTCTGGATAAGTGGGTACCTGGAAAACAATTTTTAGGTGCCTAGTCTTAGACTTACAGGTTGAAGTATGAGAAAGAGGAGGAACTGCTTTTACACTTCAAGTGCCTTCCTCTTTAGTGAGTACTGATTAATTAAATGAAAGAATATGTAGATGCTCAACTCAGGCTAGTACTCTCTTTCATCTGAGCTCTCTTGACTTCTGAAAATGAGTATAAAATAGAGATTCTGGTTGTTGTTTTTTTTAATATTTTATGTGTTTATTTGACAGACCGAGATCACAAGTAGGCAGAGAGGCAGGTAGAGAGAGGGGAGGAAGCAGGCTCCCTGCTCAGCAGAGAGCCCTACTCGGGGCTCGATCCTAGGACCCTGGGGTCATGACTGAGCTGAAGGCAGAGGCTTTAACCACTGAGCCACCCAGGCACCCCGAGATTCTGGCTTTTAATAAGACCTGTGATTTTAGCAATGTTTTTTTTTTTTTTCCTACAAAAAGTAATGTTAAAGATTATATGAAACTTTATTAGAGACCAAATGGAAGTTTTTTGTCCTCCTTCCCCTTTTCCAACAATTTTCTTCCTGGGTCTGTGTTTGTGATTAGATAATTACGGTATTCCATCCAGATCTTGAACTTACATTGCATTGTGAATATGTAATATTTCTTCATTCTTGTGATTAGAAAAAGAGGCTATGTGTAGCACTAATGGAATCATAATAGTTAATATTCATTGTATGACCTGAATAAAATGTTAAAGTTTTTAATACCTGGAGATTAAGGAGCTTTCTGGTAAAGTTTATACTCTCAACTCTGAATGGTTTTACCCTTTTTCTTTCAATCTATTGGTACAAGGGAAATGTATACAACTAGACCGTTTGCCCTCAACGTACTCAGCAGAGGAGTGCAGAAGCTGCATCTGGCATGCAGACATGGGAAGACTCCAAGAGGTCTAGAATTTATAGGACCAGAGTGAATGCAAAATAGAAGCTAGAAATTGAGAATTCCAACAACCAAATTAAACAAAAATCCCTTTTTTGTATTAACCTAAAAAGATTCAACCTATTTGTGATCCAATGACTAGTATAGATTAACAAAAAGGAGAACAAAGAAAAGGTGCCTGCATTTGTAACTTGGCTCCAGTAAGTTCCAAGGGCCAGCAACTGAATGTGAACTCTGATTCTTTCCTAGCTGCTCTGCATTGTTTGGAATTAGAATTGTCTAAATACCATGAGTAATATGGAAGTTCTCTGAAGGGTAAGTTAGTGCTCTGATTAGCACTTTCTGATAATTCAACTGGAAACATAATTGAGAAGCTTTGTCCTAACAGTTTCTCGGTGATGGGAGTGATATGCAGAGTCATTCTGCTTGGAACTTTATCAGTTTATTCCTAAATCCTGGCAGAACAAATTCGACACTTGCTTGGTCATCGCTGTTGCCTTTTTCATGCCTAGGAAAAAAGGCCTGGTCCTTAAATAGCTACAGTCATCGTCCTTAACACCACAATACACTTTCTTCTTTCTCTGCTTCTCATTTCAAACTCTACAGGAAATTCCATCCACCATATTCCTAAAACCTAAGTGACATAGTATGTTGTGTTTTTCTCTGAAAATGCTCTTGCAGTGTTGAGTTGATAGCTTATAAAATTTCCAATGATATTTCTGTACATTCTGCCTCTTGTGAAGTCAGTGTTTGGATTAGATTTTTCCTTTGGTAATTACAGTCAGATTACACTGATATAACACTTGCTAAGGAGTCTAAAATGCTTTAGACACTTCATGTCAAAATGCTTTCATGTACTACACTGGCATATTTTCAACTAGTTTATTTGATTATTCAAGTACCTAGACAGTCATGTAAAGTTAATTTCTCATATAAGAAGAAAATTACAAAGATGAAAAGAACAGTGTCGAAGTCTTTCTTCGTACATTGTTTTAGGAGTCATTTAATAGAGTGCTTCACTTTTGGGCTCCAGGTAATTCTACTGTGGCCGTGTATCACCCCATTAGGTGGCCAAGTGGATACTGTGTTTTAATGTAAGGCGAAGATAAATCAAATGTAGATAAACGATTGAAGAAGCTATACTTAAAAAGGGCACCAACCATGTATTAACATGTATACATTAATATGTATAACTATCTGTTAACATGATCTAGAACTAATTTCGTGGTTCTTTAGTTTCTTGAGTTAGGATCCACTTTTTCTAAAAGCACTCTTGCTGTATCCAGAGCACTGAAAATAGTAGTTGTAGCAAAAGGGTTTTACTACTGCAAATTTAAAAAAAAAATTACATCTGGGATAATGATTTAAAGTGAATTTTGAATTCTGAAACTCTGAATTCAGAGAATAGAGACCTTTTGGATACTCCAGAAAGTTCAATTTTTCCTAATTCTATAATAAATTCCAGTAAATGAAGTTCCTTAATAAACTGTAGAAAAATTCCTAGAAGTCTCTTATGTGCTTTTGTAGAATATGATATTTTAAAAAGCTTGCAAAAGGTTCCACTTGAGTTTAAAAAAATATATTAACAATCAAGTCAAGGTGTCCTTTCTTTTTTACTGCAGGTTTTTAGAACTTCAGTTCCTTAAAGTTCATGTGGATATTAGAATCTAATAATCTGCCTAGCTTAAAATTTGTTCTCAATTTATAGCGAGAAATAATGAGAACTCATTTTAAAGACAGTCAAATTATGGACACATTGTTGAATGACATTTCTAAGAACTTTCTATTAAACAAGAGGAACAGTATGGTTCATTTTCCTGATATTGTAGAGGTAAAACCTCTGCACTACATTGTTTTTGGTTTCCTATAGTCATGGTTGCAGAAAGAAAAACTGGAATATGCTTTCTAAAAATGAGGCTTCTAACCCAAGAAAGTTAAAAAGAACCCTACAAAGGCACCAAAATTCATTCTAAATCTGCCAATACCTGGTAACCATATGACAAATTCTATTTTGTCACTTCTTCAGGTGTTGTTAATCTACAGTTGGCCTTACATTGCAACACCTCTTACACCCATTTCTCTATTTCCAGGGTCCCCGAACTAGTCCTGGGGAACTCTGGAGCCTATTAGGTTTGCCAGGGGCCATAGGATCATAGGTCATTCATACTGTGACTCAGAAACTCTGTGAAGCCCCTCATCTATAAGACAGGAGAGTAGGGGGAGATTAAATCATATCAAACATATAATTTATGTTCTCAAAAACTTCATTATGCAATTCCAATCCTGACTCCTTTTATCTTATGCCAGAATCAATCCTAGATGATGTGTCTACCTCCAGTCTGAGCTCTGCCATTTAAGGTTACTTCCAGCAGTATAATCACTTTTGACTTTGGGAAATATTTTCTATCTTTATTTGCTGTTTAAAGTTAAAACTGTGACCTGGCTTTTTTCCCCCAGACATTCCCACCTGTTTCCAAACTTGAGTAAAACCACCGTGAAAGCTGGAACTATTCTTATACTTCTTGGCAGAATACGATGCAGGCAACTGGTCCTGTTGGCCATGGGCTTTTTAGTCACAGCCGCAGGTAATCCGTTTCCTTCTTGGCTGTTAGGGAAGGGCCTGATTAGCCAATCCAACAAATTCCGAGCCCCAGCCCCTGCTCCCTTCGTCAGTTCTGTGCTCTAGCCTCGGGCTTTTAGCCAGGTGTACTGAGAGTGATCAGGTTACCTTGCCATGGACGCGGCAGCCAGCAAGGGCACAATGCTACTTGTTTGCCCTCCCCTCCACAATTGTCTTTTCTACATCAAAGTTCTGCTTCCTTTAAGTGTTAGTCATTCTTTTTCTATGGAAACAGACCATTTCTCCTATTTGTTTATAATGAATCAATGATTTGGTCCCAACTTTACCTCCTTGCTTCTTGTTGCACATCACTGAATTTCACTTAACTTGGTGAGAGACTTCCCTTCAGCAGCAAAGGAAGTGGCAAGACAAAATCTTCTCATCTGTCCAAAATGTCATGTGTTAAACCTATTCGAGCAATACAAATGGAAATGATTCCGAAACTTTAGGTATCTGTAGTTTTCACGAATATGGAAAAATTTCATTCTAGTCAGAGTTTCACTTAAGGCTGATGCATTCTTGTCATCGTCTTTGCTGAGATCAGTGCATGAAAGATCTTGTGAAGTAGTAAAATCGTTTACATATCAAGGTACGTTTGGCAAAGAGAATGACTCATCTTCATGAATCCTGGGTGCATTAAAGGTTCAGCTGGGCAGCCAGGTGATCGGTAGGAGTGGGTTATTTACCTGGGAGGACCTGGAAAGCTTTTTACACAGTGTCAACAGGATTGTTGTTAAGCAGCAAGTCAGCAAACATGGGAAGGTTGTCATTAAACAATGTTGGGATTCAGAACTGTTGACGTTTATTTGCTTTTTGACTCCTCAAATGCTCAGGGAGAGATCCCAGCTATCTCAAAAGAAAAGCCACATGCATCACTGCACTCCTTCTCTCCAGTTTTAAAGCCCTTGGCAACCCTAACACAGGGTGAAACAATCCTTTACGGCCAGGCCTTTTTCACGTGGGCTTCCATAAATGGGCTTTGGAGGGGTTCATGAACTCCTGCAAATATAGGTGGCATTTGAGTGTAATTATGTGCATAAGGAGAGTTGCCTGGTTGGGTGTGGTGAGAGGGTTGCACATTTTTAAATTAGATTTTTAAAGGGACCTGTGAAATAATACAGTTTTCAAATGACTACTCTGGGGTCTAAATTGAGTGGTTTTAATAATGTGGATGGAGAAGTGGATAAAGGACATGGGCAGGATGCATACTCTTCCTATACAGAATTTTTAGAAGCTTGGCCAGCTAGGTAGATGTGGAAAAGACAGAGAACCCTGGTCACTGCTGCAAAGTAAGAATAGTATGTCCAAAGTAATGGACTGATCAAGAGAGAAAATTAATGTACCTCTCCAGGAAAGGGCATGTGGACACCCTCATCTTATTCAACCAGGCAGGAGTTGCTAGCTTTTGGGATTTACTGGAAAACTCACAACAGGTACTGCTTTTCTCAGGGTCTCATGCACCAGTTCGATCTCGGGTGCAAATGGGCTCAGGACCTACTTGCTATTGCACTTGGCTCATCATAGGGTTCTGAGACTTGTATCCAGAGACCTCTACAAGCTCTTTGTTTGCTAAAGAGAAACTGATGAATTGGTATTTATGCTGTTCCATCCCCAAATCTGGATAGTTTCCCCAAATCCCATCAAGGCAGATTTCAAAGAACAGCCATCTAACACATAAGATTCTGTTAACTTATTTCTGCCTTTTTCACAGTCAACATCAGAGACTCTTTTTTCCCCCCAAACACGATGGCCACCTTTGCCTATTCCTTCCTCATTCACCCAAGGGACCCATATCCATCCACCGTATGGAAATATCAAAAACAACAAGCATTGCTCCAGTGGCTGGCTCTGGCTTCTCTCCATGGTATGCCTCTTCCCCACAGAAGTTCTGTTTTTGTTTGGTCTTATGGCTTTTCAGGTCAGGGAAAAGTTTAAAAACGTATATTCTTCTTTGGCTTTATGGTTCCTTTGAAGTATCGTGCCTCATTTGACGGGCCCTTTAAGAGACTGCTCTGCTGGTGCCTTATCAGCTTCCCTCCCCCCAGCATGTACACCAGTGACTTGGGCTATTCCCTCCAGCCAGGCACTGCACCCCCATCTTTTTTCTTTTCTTTGGTGGGGGCGGGGTGGGGTGGGGTAGTGGAAATCAAACTTAGACTTCCCTTGAAGTTTTAGGTAACATTCTTAAAATAGGTTGCTTTTGCTTCCTATAATCCTTCCAGCTAACTGCACACACACAAACACAGTCTCCATTTCCACAGAATGTGAGATTTTACTCATCGAAAAGTCATCATAATCAACTGACAACCTATCTGCTTCAACAGTGAAATCTCTGTTAGTGTTTTAAATATGTCTGTGTCTACTGATGCTATCATATGTTTTTCCTTAAGTCTAAAAATTATCCTTTGGCATTAAAATCAAAACAGCATTGTTGAAACAGAAGTACCTTGGGTATAAAGCCTGAATAGTGATTTGCATGTAACCTTGACAAGTAACAGTGTGGGGTGAGATGTAGACATACACGGTCTCTAATCTTGGGGTCTGCGGCTCTAATTTACCCCATAAAAGCTGAAGAGATTTTTAAGTTTTGCTTGGTAAATATAGAAGTTTCCTACAATTGCTGTAACAAGTTGGTGGTTTAAAACAACATAAATTTATTCTCTTATAGTTCTGGAGATCTGACGTCTGAGATGGCTTCCACCAGGCTAAAACCAGAATGTCAACAGGGCTGCCTTCCTCCTGGAGTTTGGAGAGAAGAATCTATTTCTTCGCCTTTTCCTTGGCTCTAGATCCCTTGCTCCACCTTAAAAGACAGCAGCACAAACACTTAAATCTCTTGGATCTTTCCCTCTCCCTCTTATACCTGTGATTACATTGGTCCCATCTGGATAATCCAGAATACTCTTCCCAATTTAAAAGCCCTTACTTAGTCCCACCTGCAAAGTCCCTTTAACCACAGTCCATCATACATGCACAGGTTCTGAACATGTGGACATTTTGGGGGCCATTATTAAACCCACGACAGTGAACTGTCTACACTGTAATGCTTGCCCCAAAGGAGATAGTTATTCTTTAAAATTTCATTAGAAATCAAGATATTTACTTTGCATTAGACACATTAAACCACAGCCACATCAGCACTGTTAGAGTAAATTGAACTGTTAGAACTGTTAGAGTAAATTGTTTTGGGAGCAAGTATAGACTAGAACATTGAGAAAATACTACACAGCCCTTTGGGTGAAAGAAGTTGTCAAGGTAATTTCTTTCTAGTCTGTGGTTTTCTCGACAGATGTGGCAAATAAACAGGGATGGAGTCAGGGCATGCGTGTCTAGTATTCTCGAATGGCCGAAAGCTGACAAATGGTAACAACAGTTTTCAGTCCTTCTTCCCAGTAAAGGAATTACATACTTCTGACTTTCCCAAATTTTGCAACTTTATGCCTTCAGACATAGAACAGCCGGGGCCCTTCCCAGTTCTTCAGGGGGCTGATCACGAGGATCATTCTGTCACTGTTCCCTCTCCATGCCTTCTTCCTGCTGATGATGAGCGACGTGCCGGGAAGGTGAGCAGGTGTGCGGCGTGTTGAAGCATGACTCGAAGGAGGAAACTTGGATTTTTAAAAATTTCTTTCAGGAGAGGGGAACCAAAGGGATGACAGACTCCCAGAGGAAATGCACACACACCTGTTTTTTTTTTTTTTTTTTGAATTTGGTGCTCTAGGCAGTTTCTGAAAACAAACCCTAGAGTGAAACCACCAATATGAGAATGGCTTTGTGCTGTTCAAAATTACAAAAGAGCTTAGTAGCACTTGATGACCAGGCTCGGGGTATTTTTCCCCTGTGTTTTTAAAACTCAGAACTAGTTTTTATTATCTTCCTAGGAAACACATTATTCTTTTAAAATCACATTTGGACAAAGTAATCTGGGAGATAACACTGACAATTTTTAATTACTGATATTTCTCATTTTTAACCTTTGAAAACAAAATCTAAAGAATTTTTGGAAAAATATACATAGAATCAGATTTAGATACAAGCATATAAGTAATGCTTCTGTGTGTAGTAAGTACATACCCTACTTAGAAATTTTTTGGCATCATTAAGGAAGATAGCTAGTTATCTGATATTTTTGCCCACTTTGGGCCTAGGTACAGTTGTATGCTAGTAATTTTGTAACACAAGGTTCTCCAGGGAAAGACGAACCCTGATTTGTAGTGTTTGCCAATTTCCATGGTGTTAAAATGCACTACCGTTCATGCCAATTTCAAGCAACCATCCTGAAGTCACTGAAAGCAGGGATGGGAAAAGATGGGCATAACTGGTTTTCCTGAGCTGGTAAAGGAGAGGTTTTCCCGGGCTGGTGTAAGTATCTATAAATAACATGACTTGGGGGATTCAGGTAGATAACAGGATATATTCAGAATGACTGAACCCTGATTCTGAAAGAAGAACCATGTACATTTTGCTATTGGTAACCATAAGGATATGTAAGAGGATCTGTAACCAAGAACATAATTTCTGACTTCAGATGGTCTGGATTCTTCTTTTTCTAAATTCTGGAAATTCTCTTCTCTATGTCTTGTCTTGCTTGTTTTGGAAAGCTGCATCTTGCTTCAGGGGCTTTAATGAAAAATCATTGGGAACTCTGACTTCTTACATATACATTTGACACTGAGCACCCTTTTTATTTTTTTAATATATTTTTTAAAAGATTTTATTTACTTATTTGACAGACAGAGATCACAAGTAGACAGAGAGGCAGGCAGAGAGAGAGAGGGAGAAGCAGGCTCCCCGCCAAGCAGAGAGCTCGATGTGGGGCTCAATCCCAGGACTCTGGGATCATGACCTCAGCTGAAGGCAGAGGCATTTAACCCACTGAGCCACCCAGGCGCCCTGAGCACCCTTTTTATATATGTAGTTTTCCTCCAGTGTTTTTCCCCTATGTGAAGGACTTGAATTTGTCCTGATATCAGCTGAAAATACCAGACGCCTTTGAGTGGACATTTCCTGAAACTAAAGCTTTAAACTCTCTGACCTGAGTGGTGTAGGTGTGAGTTTTCCTCTAGGTTGTCTTCTCTGTATCCTCCCTGCTGTGCTGTGGCAAAAGTTTTGTACTAATGTACAAGAGCCACTCTCTGCCTCCTACACCTCAAGACTGACCTTAGAGAATGCTCTAGTCTGGGTTTCTGCATTAGAGATTTGACTCTAGTTATCTGTTGGTTGTCTCCCTTTTCACTGAGTCCACGGCCTCTCTTCTAGGACCACTCTCTGGATTCCAGAGTCTTCGGAACTTCCCGCCCAACAAAAGCACTGAGTCTATTGGACATCACTGGCCTCTTTGGCTTGTCCATCCTCCAAAGAGTAGTCTGTGCCATCTCCTAAGCTTTTGGTTAAGGGTAACTGTTTTTTTACTGAAGACATAACTGTAACTGAAGGGCTACAATGCATCTTATACTTGAACCTGACTTTCTAGGTCAAGGACATAGATAGGAATATAGTTCAGTCAAGTATTTGTTGGTCTAAATATTTAGACATACATTATATAGACCCTCCCTTTGTACTCTAGTGTCTCTTTTTTCCTTTAAGTATGACCATCTAGGTAAGTAAGGATAAGTTCTTTTAAGAGGGCAAAGTTCCAGAGAGAGAGGCATGGGCATGGGAATCAGTTTATCAAAGTACAGGAAGCTAATGCACAGGTGTCATTGCCAGAGAGAATGTAACTAACCTAGCCCTGAGAGCTGCTGTGAGGACTATGTCAATGCCTGGGTCAGCAGTAAGACTCATCAACAGCAAACATCTAATATTGACAGAGACTCATTTGTCCCTCCTCACCTACCTCCTGACTCTCTGTCTACATGTCATCACTCTTCTCCAGGTGTGCTGAGGAGAACTAATGACTGCCCTGGAGTAAAAAGACACAGGCATTATAAGCTCAGAGTTGTGGACTCTCATAGAACCCTTGTCTCATTTCTTCTACCATGGTCAGACTGTGAATTGCTGAAGCAATCCAACCGGTGGACATTTTAAACTCCTTTAGGAGGGAAAAATCTATGTCTGCATGTACTCTGAGCTGAAAAAATGAACCTTCTTATTATGCAGTCCATGGTCCTTTCTGTGCAATTCCATTAACCTCCTTTCCCAGTTCCCAGCTGTAGTGACTCTAGGACATTACAATAAAATGGCCACCTCTCCAGTATCATGTAGGCTACATGTATAAACACACTTTTTCCCAAGGCTCTTTCAGCAAAGCATGTGTCAGTGTAGGAATCCAAATTAAGACAAAATCTAAACTGATGTCATTATGAACTTAAAAAATGATGCTATACAAATTGAACGTCATGGCTTTCTCCAAGAAGGTCCCAGTCAGTGCACGTGTAATAACAATGCTCATTTCAGTGGTAAGTACTTCTTGTAGAAAGATATTAAAGTATCTTCTAATTACTAAAAGTACTAAGATAAATATTTTTATGAACTAAAGTGGGAAAAATGAAAAAATCAATTACCCAGGATTTAGGGATAATCTAAGTACTGTGAAGTTTGCAGTGTAAGTATGACAAGATTTCTCCCTTTATTATTTAGGTAGAGACAAAGCTAATACTACAAAAACAAGAGTAGAAAATGAAAGATAGTAAACTACCCTGGCCTTGGCACATGATATTGACTCCTCAAGTGCTATAGGCAATGGGGATCAGGAGGAAATTCACAGAGGAAAGTTAGGGAAAGCCTCCCAGGAAGCACAGGCCTTGAGCTACGGCTCAAAAGATGTGTAGCAGAAGGAGGAGAATCCCAGGGTACGGAAACATGACAGTCTGATGTTTGATTTCACGTGTCAGCTTGGTTGAGCCATGGCGTGTCCAGATATTTGGTCAAACATTATTCTGGGTGTTTCTATGAGGCTGTTTTTGGATAAGATTAACATTTAAATCAGCAGACTGAGTAAAGAAGTTGCCCTCTCTAATGTGGCTGGGTCTCATCCAATTCAATGAAAGTCTAACTAGGACAAAAACACTGAACCTCCCCTCAAAGTAAAGAAAGAATTCTTCCTGCCTGACTGCTTTCAAACTGAGACATGGGCTTTTTTCCTGATCTTGAACTCAGATTGAAACACTGGCTCCTTCTGGGTCTTGAGCCATTTGGACTGGAACTTACATCACCAGCTTTCCTGATTCTCAGGCCTTCTGACTCAGAGTGGAACCAAACCATCAGCCCTCCAGGGTCTCCAGCAGGTTAACCCACCCTGCAGCTCTTGGGAGACCTGCCAGCCTCCACAATTTCCACGAGCCATTTCCTTATTATCTATCTACCTTCCTATCTATCTACCTACCTACCTGTCTCTAGCCTTCTGGTTCTGTTTCCCTAGAAAACCCTGACTAATACAATAAGTGAAAGCACACAATATTTGCAGGATAATGCAAATGCAAAGTTTGGCCTGACCAAATTAGACAGTATGTGTTGTGAGGAAATTCATGATCAAGTTGTTTTGATCAAATAGAAGATGATGGAAAGCTAAGACAGACAGGTGCAGGCTGGCAATGCGATCAAGGTTTCCCACTCCTAAAGTCATGGCACTATCACTTGCCAGTTCTGTTACTCATTTCCATTCAGCCCAAATCTGACTGAGGATTTCATCTCAATAATGTATCCCTGAGTACTCACCACCAATCATTTAGTCTCAGTGTGCTAGGTTAAACCTTTCAAAAATCACCTGGGGGTCTGGATAAAATGTAGATCAGTATCTGGTTCATTAGGCTTGGGTAGAGCCTGAGTTCTGCATTCCCAAGTGATACAGATGCTGTTTCGAGGACCCCTCTTTCAGTAGGGAACATCCTTTGCTTAGTTAATGCTGCTTGATTCAAGGAGCCACTGAAGAAATACTACCTAGCCACTGAACAAATAAGGCATGGGCTGGGAGCAAGAGAATACCTTCTGGAATTGTTTTTGAATAGCTGCCTGCAGTTGACTTCCTAAATATTGTCATGGGAATGGATTGTCAAAAATTTGCAAAAATCATACAGCAAAATTTAAGAGGAAACCAAAATTCATCCAGAATATGTCATTTGAGGTAAGCATCATGAGTTTGTCAGAAACAATATGAACATCCATTTTGCTAATATTAAAAGAGATGGCATCCTAAAATTTGAATTCTGAGAAGCATTTGATGTAATTATTTATAAAATGCTAATATTAGTTGTAAGTGGCCTCAGTAAAAGCCTCATAGGAAGAAGTCAAGGATTTAGGCAATTCAACCTGAAGCTGACAACTGGGTTTTTTCCAGGGAGAGGAACCATAGAGGTGGGAATGCCAAGGAAACCAAGTGGCAAGCCTTTTGAAATCAAGAGCTGCAGTTTTCCTCTCCAGACCCTAGGTGGAAAAGTATAAAACATAAGTGAGTGATGTATTTAGGGGGATAGTCTTTTTGGACACAAATAAAAGGTACAAACAATTTGTCATCTGCCTATATTATTTATGGAGAGAGGATATTGTAAGATATAAAGTAAAAAGTAAATATAAAGGAATAAAAATGAGACTAAAATCCAACATATGCTCACATGAACATATTCAGAACATCACAACAACAACAACGTAATAAATATAGGTACAACGTAATAAATATAGATACCTATATAAATATAGGTAATAAATATAGGTATGTAAATATAGGTACATAATAGATATAGGTAATAAAAAGAAACTGAAGACAAGAAGAAATTAAATGATTGATAGGAGTTTCTAATATATAACATATACACAAGCACACACACAGGCATGTGCTTCTCTCACCTCCTCTATATGTTTATGTAATTTGCTGTTGTTGTTAGTTGTTGAGTTAGGCTGAAGAGGGGCTGTAATGAAGTGCAGCTGTGTCCCTGTTTCTGCTGTCAGTTGTCTGGAGTGCTGGGTTTAATGGAAAGAATGAACAGGAAGTTACCTGGAATTTCAGTGTTACCACTTAATAAGTCAGAGCCATTCTGTCCTGACTTAATTAAAATACACTCAACTACAAACTTTTGAGCATCTAAAGTATACCAACCCCTGTGCTAGCTGCTGCAGAAGAACATGAAGAAAACGACTAGGTCCTGGTCCCCATGGAGGTTAATTATTTAAGAGCTCTCAGTTGCGTTCACTTGCAGGATCTGTCATCTACTTGTTGTAGGACTTTGAAGAACTTATGTAATCTTCCTAAATTTGGGTAGGATGAGATTAATAACAATATCTATCTAATGAAATTACAGAGAAGATTAAATGAGAAACTGGGCAAATGCTAGACTAGCACAGTGCTCAGAATTTGCCAAATGCTCTATACTTACCAGTTCATCTATTACTCTCAATCTTGAAAGGGGAGCTTACAAGACTTTTCCATAAAGCATCACCAATTCTATGTGTATTAATATTACTTTCTTCAAGTACATTCCTTTGGATGTTTGTAGCCAGTTACACTGGTAGTCTCATATTCTTTCACAGACACATAGTTTGGCTCCATATATAGAATAAAATGAGCTTTGAAGTTAGAAATTATGTCTTTTATTCCGTGTATCATCCCATTGTTGAACATAATATATAGAGTACATAGCAGACATTCAGCACTTGTTAAGTAAGTCCACCAACTCTAGAAACCTCCGTATCCCATTTTCTTTTTCTTATTCTCCTGTATATCTATTCTATTTCAAGGACTTGTTTATGAAGACAAACATAGTAGATGGAAAACTTAGTTGAAAAGAAGTCATGTAGGGCACCTGGGGGTGGCACAGTTGGTTAAGTGACTGCCTTTGGCTCAGGTCATGGAGTCCCAGGATTCAGTTCCCACACAGCTCTCTGCTCAGCGGGGAGTTTGCTTTGCCCTCTGACCCTCCCCTCTCTTGTGCGCTCTCTCTCTTTAATAAATAAAATCTTTAAAAGAAAAAAGAAGAGGCCATGTATAAATTCAATATAAGTTATTATGATGAAAATTATGATTTTCTTTGTAATTTGTACAAAAGGAACTTGGTTCAAAGATCTTAAAATTGTATCCTGGTATAATGAAATCACTAGTTAGCAAGTTTGTGCCTTGATTGTCTAGATAAGGATAAGTGCAAATAATGCCTCCATGGTGGGTGAGGCCCATACAAGGGACAAAGGGAAAATAATGACAGGCAGGAAAAACTCTCCCAGGACTGAGTGAGTTATTCAAGTGACAGGACTGGCCCCAAGGTTCCCTTTAACCTTCCCTCTAAAAACCCTGTTCTCCGACTGCCACCATGAAAGGTTCTTGACCTTTTTGTCGTCTTGGACCTCTTTGCCAACATAGAGAATTTGATAGATCCCTCCTCAGAACAATATTTTTAAACATTTAAGTGCATAAAATAAAATACATATAATTAGAAAGGAAATGAATTATAGAGAAATAGGTATCTAAACATCAAAAAACAAATTTGTATAGCACAATTAATGTGTATTTATTAAAACATTGAAGATCTATTATTGCCATATCAAATTAAAAATGAGTGTAAACTATATTTCAAGATAAATGCAAACATCTCTACTATGATATGAAATTTTGATGTCTCCATGACAAAGTCACAGGTTATCACTACTACTGTATTTGTCACCTATATCATAATCAAAAGAAATGCTAAATTTCAGTTAGAAGTTAGTGAAAGCAGAGATCTATTTCTTTTTTCATTCAAGTTCATGAACCTTCTATATTCTCTTCAGGAACCTTTCAGGATCTGCAGAGTCTGGATTAAGAACCCTTGATGAGGCTGTGCCTTAGTCTCTTAACAGTGTTTCAAGCTACTAGGTCTCTTGTTCCTCCTTTACTTTACTCCTTCTCCTCGCTTTCTCAACTGCTGACACCTGCCCTTCCACTAAAGCTCAGCATACCATTTCCAGGAAGCTGTGGTTAACATGAGTGCCAATTTCCTGACTCTCACCCCTCCTTATCAAAATACTTAGCAAATTGTATTTAATTGTTGTTTTACTAGTTTCTCTCCTCCCATTTTCCTTGGAGCTGTTTGAAGAGAGTGATCGGTCACTTATTTATTTTCATTCATTTATTATCATGATTTACTAAGCGACCAACTCTGTGCCTGGCTATGAGGATACAGTGGTAATAATGTATGATCCATATCCTTAAGGAGCTTTATGTATAAACACTGGTAGGGGTGAGATAGGAAAAAGCAGGATAAGTGCTTTGATAGGGGTAAGGACAAGGACTAAGAGTCATCACATGGAACCTTGGTCTTGGCAGTCTTGGGAAGCTTTCAGTATGCCAATATCAAATACTGAATATAATGAATGTAAAAATAGTTCTGAATGTGTTCCCTTTATAATTGTTCTTAAAATGTACTTACCAGTTTTATGCACTTCTCTATGTGTATATTTTGTGATTTTTAAAAAACCTTAGATATGATGGATTTTGGTTTTGAATATAATGAGAGATCTAAGGTTATCTCAGCCTAGTTAGTGTCTTTGCTCATTGGGGAGGCAATCCCCATGCCCAACCTGGTAACTGTCACTCCTCAGTGAGTGGCTGGATCTATGTGCAGTTGAATTCATCAATTTAAACCTTAAGCCGCTAACTCTTTCAACTCCAAGTGGCCAAATAATTGAGATCTAAGTGAATTTTATCCAAATTGTCTAAAAACATGCTTTCCTTCCTTATAGTATATCTTTAGGACACAAGTTAGCCTAATACAGAAAGGTGGTTTCTTACCTGTTTCAATATCTAAGAAGGGGGCCTTCAACAACTTCTTGTTGGCTCTATAAACACTCTAGAAGAAAGAATTGGAAACAAATTCACATGCAAAATAGTTAAACCTTCTGTTTTTTTCCAGTGAAGAGAATTCAAAATAATGAGGGTTAGAAGAAATGAATGAAGAATGAATGAGAACTCTTGTTTTTACTACATGTAGTTACTTGTTATGACAGTTTAGATTCTGGTATGATTCTTTTAATCAAAAAGAGCTCATTGTAACAGAAAATGTTATATTTGTTAAGATCAAAACACTTTCAGGAAAGGTTTGACCTCATTTAGGAGGTTAAAAAGAGTAAAGGTTTTTAAGATTTTCAGTAAAAGAAGAAAGGACATTGCACTATACCAGTTAAGTCAAGCAACAGAAACAGACTAATATAAAGAAGAGTGGAATTCAGTGCCAGAATGCAGACTAGCTCCCAATCTCTGAGAAATGGGAGTACAACCAGACATGCAGAGGGACAGAAGTAGAGCCAGGATCTGGGTGAAGAAATAGTGACAATCTCTTTGGGGAGTTGTATCAAAAGACTCAGCTCCAACCATGTTCTGTCCTAGGACTTCTAGCTCATTGGTCTTGGCATGTGAGAGTAGGGATGTGGAGAAGTGCCAACCCACCCTTTGCACATAGTTTGTTGGTCCCACCCTGATGGTATATGAAGAGAATGGTCAGATCCCACAGAAAATCAGACAGTATCCAGGCATTATCAAGCCAAAGGAAAAGGATGCTGAACTTATTAAAAAAGCAACAAATATTCACCAAAGGCACTTTTGTCTTATCAAGAGGGGGAGAAAAGGTTTCTCTCTAAATTAGTCTATCTGAACAAGCAATTCAATTAAAAAAAAATGGGCAGAGGACCTGAATAGATATTTTCACAAAGAAGACATATATATGGCCAACAGTACAGACACATGAAAAGATGCTCATCTTCACTAACCATCAGGGAAATGCAAGTCAAAACCATGGATATCGCCTCACACCTGTCACATGGCTAAAATCAAGATGAGGAAAAAACAAATGTTGGTGAGGATATAGAGAAAAAGAAACCCTCATGCCTATTGGTGGGGGTAGAAAACTGTATGGTGGTTCCTCAAAAAATTCAAAATAGAAATACCACAGGACCCAGTAATTCCACTATTGGGTATTTATCCAGGGAAAATGAAAACACTAACTCAAAAAGATATATCAAAAAGATAAAAGCATTGGAGGGAGTTAAGAGGCAAACTGATTCCACCTTTGAAGCAACAGGGGACTGCCCACTGATGAAGAAAAAAGGGCTGGTATGGAGAAGTAAGTAAGGATTAAGACTGGAGCTGGTACATGCTAAGGCTTTGCAGGAAAATAAGAGAGATTAAGCGATTTATGGTATTTGGGGGGAAAGGAGAGGTTCAAAGGAAATGTTTTAGAAATTTTTTTATTTTTATGTTTATTGCAGTATTATTTACAATAATAGCCAAGGCATGGAAGCAACCCAAGTGTCCATCAGTAGATGAATGGATAAGAAAAATATGTACACACACACACACATACATACACACACACACACACACACACACACACACACACACACACACCCTGGAATAGTACACAGCCATAAAAAAGGACAAGATCATGCCATTTGAGAAATATAGATAAAGCTAGAGGATAGTATGCTAAGTGAAATAAGTCGCTGAGAAAGACAAATACAAATATGATTACATTCATAAGTTGAATCTAAAACAATGAATAAACAAAAAGCAGAATCAGAACTATAAATACAGAGAACAAACCGATGGTTGCCAGAGGAGAGGTGGGTGGGGAGACTGGGCAAAATAGGTGAAGGGGAGAGGGAGATACAAGCCTACACTTATGGAATGAGTAAGTCATGGGAATAAAAAGCAGAGCATAAGAAATACAGTCTGTGATATTATAATAAATGATGTAATGGGGTAGATGGTAGCTACAGTTGTGGTGAACATAGCATAATGTATAAAATTATCAAATCACTAACTTGTACACCTGAAAATAGTGTAATATGATGTGCCAATTATACTATAAAGAGACTAGTCTGGAAAAAAAATTAGTCTATTTGTTCCAGTGTTGCTGACATCTTTCTGTACACCTACATTAGGCGTTCAAAAACTAACCACTTTTAATTAAAGGCCAAAACACAGTTTATTATACAAATAATAGTGAAAATTTTTAGAAGTCTCAGCTGTTCATGGTAAGTCATTTGTTAGTTTCACAAGGCTTTTGAAAGACAGCTAATTTTAAGTTGGTGCTTCCTTGCTGATCATTTCACTTCTTAGAATGATCACATTAAAATCTTTTTTTTTTAATGTAAAAGCACATAACTTGTATCATGCAATTTGTGGACAACATTAACATTAAGCATTAAGAAAAAGTACTTACTGCTCCTTTTTATCTTATGAAATATAAGACATATTTTATTTCATGACCTGTTGAAGTAATTCCATTTTCACTCTAAATCACTAATAATTATTATTTCAGCAATAATCTGAGTTAGGCTGGTCTTATTTTCTCTCTAGTATTCAGTGATGTAAAGAAAGGGTAAAGAATATGTCAGATGTTAACTATAATTAATGTTAAAAACAGATCCGATGAATCAGGGTGTTATTTCTGAAGAGAATGACTCAACAAAGGCTTGCCGGTCACAATTACTAAAAATTAGTCATTCTGTGAGATTCTTTTGCTGATACTAATAGATGAAACACCCTTGAGGGAAACCCTTTTGAAAGTGCTGCAATGTGACCTCAGAGAAACATGTCTTTCCAGACACAAAACTAGTTATCAATTCATCCAAGAGGATGTGAGCCAAGTTTTCTTACAATTTAGGTATCACTGAAAAATACATTCATAAACAACTTCTTTTCCTAACCAGGTTCTGAATGTGATTTTTGCTCTATACTATTCCATGAAGTCACATAAGACTGAGGACTTAACCTCTACAATCATTAGTTTCCCAATCTGTATAGTGGGGACAATATTGGTGTGTACCTCTTAGGGATATACTATTAACTAAACGAAAGCATGTAAAGTACTTAGTATAGTACTGGACACATAACAGATGCTTAATAAATACTAGTTAATATAATTATTATGAAACAATTTTGTAATGATTTGAAGATCCCACTAATTTTCCCAGTGCATTTGGGAAATCTTTTATCTTATCACTTCCCAATTTTATCTGAGTTTTATCTGCCTCCCAATTTATGTGGCAACTCCTCTTCTCCAAGACTGTCACTTTGCTTTTCCAAGCCATCTTTTGTGAGCAATCAGAGGAATCCTTCCCTCCCTGCTTTTCATGAGGCAATAACGTGGCACATCCCCCTTACCTTCAGGCCTTAGGATGCCAAGAAGATAGACAAATTCCCTTGTCATTTTTCCTTGTTCCTCAGGGGCATCTGCTTTCCCTTTCTGCTTCATCACCTTTAAAAAAATCTTCTTTTGTTCTCACAATTGCCAACAAATGTTGTTCTCACAGTTTGCCAAAAGATGTACTGGCAGGTCCAATGACGATGGGTTTCTAAGAAAGGACTAGAAGTCCTTGAAAATAAAATTCATAATGATCTAGACAGAGTAATGATAGGAAAGATGGCCTATATTGGAAATATTAAGTAAATTGCAGAGAATCATGAATTCTTGGCATATTATACAACTCATATGCTGAGAGATATCACTGTGGATGGTTTTTCCACATTACTTGAACTATGTCATATTTTTTTATTGGTACTTATTTCCTTAAGAGCTTAGAACTATACCTAGGTTTGCAGGGAACACTCATGTCTGAGAGGGGATATTCTTAAATTAGCATATTACTTTGTTAGATAGGTTAGTTGTCATAACTTAACCCCTACCCTCAATAGAGCCTAAGAGGTCATGGCAAATGGTTTAATTAATTAATTAGTTAACAGCTATAAAGGCAGTTTTTATACCCAGAAAGACAGAAAGAAAAATATTCGAACATTCTTCAAAATACTTTTAACTGGTATTTGTTGAGTACTTATACCTTACTAGGTATAGTTGAACGTTTGTTCATTTAAATCCTAAAGAAATCCACACACACACATACGCCCAGAAAACATGATTAGGTAGTATTTTTACCTCTTTTTTTTTTTTTTACAAACTAAGATTTGGAGAGTGTAAATCATTTGCCTAAGGTAACAGGCTATCAGTGGCAAGGACAGGAAATTGAGTCAAACTCTTTTTAATTAAAATTCACTGTACTTAATTCCATGCTGTAATACCTTTTTTCCATGAAAGCTAATTTCTCATAGGCCTTACAGGTGGTTCTACTCATTTGTTTGTTAAGTTTTGTTTTGTTTTATTTTCCCTTCATGACTTGTCATGAATCAGCATTCTCATACTGTGAGTGGTTTAGCTTCAGATTACTCCTCTCCAAACGGAAGGAGTAGCCAAATCTCAAGCTAAAGGCAGGGTTGGAATGTCAAAGTCTCAGCTCCTTAAGGGTCCAGAGAAACTTTCCTCCCAAGAATGCCATTGCTTCTGGGCTTCTTTCCAGGCTCAGCCTGTTTGTGGGACTTGATTACTCCATCTTACCGGTTCTCAATGGAGAACTCTTTGTTTTGGACCCTGTTCTTGTATTCTGCTCAGTGGACTTGAAAATTGGAGATTTCCTTGCTTCCTGGTCCTTCCTGTGCCTGGGAGACAGACTTGGAATTCTTCTTTTCTTCTCTTCATTCGGCAAAAGGACAGTCCCACTAGTTACCATTCCTTGTCTCCGCTCTTGGAACTCAGCCTGGACCAACAGTTAGGCCTTTTGAGAAAAGAAGTTTAACTGCCTTGGCCTGTTTCCTTCCTCAGTGGACTGAGAAAAGAAAAACTTATCAACATATATTATATAATACTTAAGTTTACTTAGAAAAAAGACTGAACTACCATCACTTGAGACAATTTATATGAATATATGATTGAGCTAAAAGAAAATAACCATTTCTATCTTTTTCCCCTTCCCTACTGAGATTAAGCATCAATAGTTGCTTGAGTAGAATGAATCCTTACTGTTCACAGGTGTGAATGCTGGTAATAGCCCCAAACACCCGTGAGTACTACTTACATAGTTATCTTTAAACTACTTACATAGTTATCTTTAATTTTGTTGAAGCAGAAATTTGTATAGTGCATGTGGCAAAGACTGAAAGCGGTTCACCAAAATTCCTTCTCCTCTCCTTCTTGTGCACATAGCTAAACTCCATTTCCCAGTCTCCCTTGCAGTTTGGTGTGCCAAGGTGCTAGAGTTCTTGTACTGATGTACTTTTGCACTTCTACCTTCTGGCTTCTGGGAGGGAGGTGACCAGAGTCACCTTGAAAGGATGATGGAGGCTTTGTCATCCTGGTCCACTGGATGACTGAACAGAGATGAGCTGCCCTTGACCTGGAACTCCCACTCTGGTCTGCTACCTGAAAGAGAAAAAAATGTCTTGTTACCTAAGACATTAAATTTGGAGGTGTATATGTTATCACAGCATAGCCTGCCCTCACTGAAAAGTGCACTTGTGGTCTTGAGTATAAGTTTCTTAGCCAGTGAGAGTGCTTAGTAGAAGCTCTATGCCTACCTTTCACCATGACTTGTCTCCCACTCATCTCTGCAAGCAGTAACTCTTGTCAAGTGGCAAATCTTTTGAATACTGGTGGAATATGACAACACAAAGTCAACTACTTAAAAAAAAAGAAAGTAGAAAGAGTAAAATGAAATTGAGTATATCTAAGAAGTCAATGATTCTTAGCTGTAGATGAGTATTTTTTACAATTTGATAGTAAAATTGTAAATTCCTATCAGAATTATGATTACTTCCATCATATGCTCTCTATAAAGAAAAAAAAAAGACTTAATTTTTGAACTGTTTTAGCAAATGCTTCAACCAGGATTTTAAAAATAGGTTTATAAATAACTTTGGTCCTGAATTTATAAGGTCAATGATAAATGTAGAAATCATTTACATTTTTAAGTTGATACTTTACTACACTTTAGATAGAAAATTACATGGCATGTATTGGAAAATTTGGCAATTCACACACATGCACAGAAAAAGTGATCATCTTATGATATATTCTTTGTAAATATCATTTGGGTGGTCCAACTCTAGAATGAATTGACTGTCTTGATTCTCTAAGACTATGGTATAAAACTATGTATTTTAAAATCTTAAATTGTAAAATTTCAGAATATAGAGAAAAGGGGGAAAGGAAATGAGACTTATTTGTGGCTACTGAATTAATGTGGTAGACTGAAAAATGGTCCCCTGAAGATATGAAGTCCTAATACTTAGAATCTATAAATGTTACTTTAGATAGAAAAATGACCTTTGCAGGGGCACCTGGGTGGCTCAGTTGGTTAAGCAGCTGCCTTTGGTTCGGGTCATGATCTCAGAGTCCTAGGATTAAGCTCTACTTTAGGTTCCCTGCTCAGCAGGAAGCCTGCTTCTCCCTCTACCTCTGCCTCTCCCCCCTTCCCACCCCGCTCATGTTTTCTCTTGCTCTCTCAAATAAATAAAATTAAAAAATCTTAAAAAAGAAAAAGGAAAGATGACCTTTGTAAGTGATTTAGTCAAGGATTTTGAGATGAAAAGATGTTCCCAGATTATCAGAGTGGGCCCTAAATGTGGTCACATATATCCTTATAAAAGAGAGACAGAAGGAGGTGTGACTCACAAAGAAGAGAAAGAAATCATGTGATGATGGAGAGATGAAACCAGGAATGAGGAGAGCCAGCAATCACTAGAAGCTGGAAGAGGCAAAGACCAGATTCTCTCCTGGAGTCTTGAGAGGCAGCATGGCCCTGCTGACTCCCTGCTTTAGGCCCAGTGAAACTGATTTTGAGCTTCTGTCCTCTAGAACAGTGAGAGGATAAACTTCTGTTGCTTCAAGTCATTGAGTTTATGGTAATTTGTTATAGTAACCACAAGAAACTAACCCAATTCCATTTTCTAATGGCAGAGTTTAATTTTGGTGAGTTTATATCCATAATATTTTATTCCAAGCCTTTGGGGACCTAGATTTTCTTTCATTCCTTTGGCTTAGAAAAGGCAGGTATGTGTGTACCTCCCATTGTAATGTGGGTTTAAGGGGTTTTTAGGGGGCTCAAGATAAGGGATATTTCTCTTCTCAGCTGAGTCTGAACCAATGAAAAATAAGATAGTGAGAGAGATGGAAAACAAATTATGAAAAACAAGATAGTAAGATAGATGGAAAACAAATTATGAAAATAAGATAGTAAGATGATGGAAAACAAATTATGAAAATAAGATAGTAAGATGATGGAAAACAAATTGTAAATTTTCTCACTGATAAAGCTGATTTTGGAAAATGGACTTACTAATACTGAACTTCAGATTTAGAGAGACTTACCTGCCCTATTCCCAGCAGGACCTCCTCTAAAACTTTGGGTCCAAAACAGAGTGGACTATATGCTTTCTGTAGGCACTTAGCTCCCAGAAGAATGGCGCTCAATGAAATTAAGTGATTGTTTTTTTCCTGAGGGCAGAGTTGTCAGGACTGCTACGCTTGTGAAGATTCCTCTACATGGAAGGAAATATTGGGATTCTAGATGAGACACTTCTGGAGATTCGATCCTATCATTAATAGCTATGTGTGAGCAGGAAAGGCAGCAGTTTAGCCTTTAGAAGCTGATTGGAAGGCTACATAAAGGCAGATGTTATAACATCATATCTGTTCTCTGTTCAAATTCGTATATATATATATATATATACACATACATAAAATTATTATTTTTAAGACTTTATTTTTATTTTATTTAATTTTTAAATTATTAATATATAATGTATTATTTGTTTCAGGCATACAGGTCTGTGATTCCTCAGTGTTACACAATACACAGTGCTCATTATCATAAATATAATAATAAATATATTAACATTTCATATATTAATATAGGATATATAATATTAACATATCATTAATATTTGATATACAACTATATTGATATATGATATATCGACATATTAATATAACCTATATTAGATAAATTTATGTATATATATACACACATACACATATACATACATATTTCTGGACTTTGGACTGTGTCTAAGATCTTAAATGAATCTGCTCAAGTCTAAGTCCTGCATATTTCCTGAGTTCACACGTGCACCTTTTGTTACATACACCTTTTTAGAAATTTGCTATAGTAAATATACTATTCATTGTATTCACTGTAATTGGTAAAATAACTCCAAATGCTATAATGGTCTAAAAAGTCAGGAACTTGGGAGCCTGGGTGACTCAGTCAGTTAAGCGTCTGCTTTGGGCTCAGGTCATGATCCCAGAGTCCTGGGATCAAGCCCCACACAGGGCTCTCTGCTCAGCAGGGAGTCTGCTTCTCCCTCTCCCTCTGCCTGTTGTTCCCCTGCTTGTGCTCTCTCTCCCTCTCTCTGTCAAATAAATAAATAAAATCTTAAAGAAAAAAAAAAAGTCAGGAACTAATTATATATATTTACTATATAGTAAACTTCTGCTTAATACAGTCTTGCCATAAAAACTGTCTTTACAAACATATTTATTAGTATGTATCTACAAATGTCACTTCTTCATAAATAGGTACTTATATGTTACCTCTTTTTCTTCCCCAAATGTTTCTTCTTTGATTAAAGAAATTTAAAAATTAAAATAACATTATTTTTAGTGTTCAAAGCTTATAGCCTCAATATGAATTCTCAATAATCCAGATGATAACTATTTGTCTTTGGAAATTCATTTATTTTCCCTTTCCGTCTTTTTATTTAATTTTATTTATTTATCAGAGACAGAGAGAGAGAGAGAGAGAGAGAGGGCAAGTGCATAAGCAGGGAGTGACAGGGAGAGGGAGAGGCAGAAGTAGGCTCCTCACTGAGCACGGAGGCTGATGTGGGACTCCTGCCAAAGGCAGACAGTTAGCCAGCTGAGCCACCCAGGGTCTCTATTCTCCTTTCCTTAGGTTATTTTAGCAACATATTATTTGTCATAGAAGTTGCTTTTGTTTCAACATTGGGCCAAAACAGATTGAGCAGTAACATTAGCAAATACCTTGAACCCACATAGTACCTTTCACCTTAAATCCTTTGTAAGTGCTAAGTTATTGCCTACTCAATATTCTGATGGTCAGTGATAAGAATTATTATTCCCGTTTTTCAAAGAAAAGGAAAAGTGACAAAAAGTCAGGGCACATCTATGTCTGGAAATCAGAGCCTTTGACATCGCTCTCATGCCTTTTTTCTTTTTCTTTTAAGACTTCATATTGCTTGTTAAGTGGCTCTCCTGGTTTTTCTGAGTGGGTTTGCTGAATGTGGCTTCAGGCTGCAGTGGGCAAACATTAGCTAGATTTCTCATGGTTGGCTTTTCAATTATTAAAGTACGACCTCAAAAAACACAATGCATTTATAGTCTGACTCTTCATGAATCCCCCAAACCATGAGATTTAAATGAGGGTCAGAGTGATGGCATCAACTTCTATCCTCGCCAGTTAGCTCAGGTACAGGAGCATTACAAGACTCAGGAAATATGATTGTGTCATTTTCAGGTTAGGTCAGGACTTACATCTACATCTGGGAAGGCTGGTCATTTCTGAAATGTTATGGGGCTATCTGGTTGAGCATTTTCAGATTCCATGAAAATGCTTTCTGTCCTCTCCAAGAGCTTCCTAAAACTGAGATGTTCTTTTCCTGGTAATAACAAAAATTAAGAGGTTTTTTTTTTCTTTTGTTTTTGTTATTTTCAAGCGTAGTTGGTATGAACTAGAGGAACTGTCAGCAAGCAATACTCATCAGCAAAACACATCAATTTGATAATGCACGATACCTGATGATGCACAAAATCTTAATATACTAAACCTTAAACAGTGTTAAAAAACAGTGTTATTCTATCTTTTCTTCTATTTCTAACACACTGGAGTGTCTTAAAGGAAAAAAAAAAATCTTTACTGACCTTCCCACTTAAAAACAAATTTCTCATCATCTACTGAGCCGGAAATTTGCTGTGATTAGATCAACGTTATTCAAATATTCTTTTAAAAATTATGTTAGTGGACTAGAAAGAACCCACTGATGATCTAGTAACAGAACATTATTATTTGATTGAATTTTTCCTTTGTCTTTAAAGGCAACACACTTTATATAAACAACTTCTCATAAAGATTTGGAAGGTAATTTTGTTTTTTTCAGAAGATAGGAGAACTGTGTTTTCCTAATTTAAAATTTGGCATTCATTGTAATTGGTAAAATAACTCCAAATGCTATAATGGTCTAAAAAGTCAGGAACTTGGGAGCCTGGGTGACTCAGTCAGTTAAGCGTCTGCTTTGGGCTCAGGTCACGATCCCAGGGTCCTGGGATCAAGCCCCACACAGGGCTCTCTGCTCAGCAGGGAGTCTGCTTCTCCCTCTCCCTCTGCCTGTTGTTCCCCTGCTTGTGCTCTCTCTCCCTCTCTCTGTCAAATAAATAAATAAAATCTTAAAAAAAAAAAAAAGTCAGGAACTAATTATCTGTGTCTTCAGAGTAGGCAGACCAGAACTCTTGCTTATTTCCTGTAGAAAGTATCTTCTTATGCAAAATTCATTAAGTCAATAGTATTTTGGAAGAATGTTCAATGACATCCTAGAAACCATGAAATCTTTTAAAAGCAAACTTCTAATTTTAGGGAGTAGTTAATATAATAGTAATAGTAAGGATATAGCGAAGATAAATAGTAATAATAGTAAGATAATAGTAAGGAATAGCGAAAATAAATCTCAGACTGCGTAAATGTTGAAGGGCTTCGCTGGAAGTGAAAGAGGGACCTTTCTCTTTGGTCAAGTGTCTTATCTGGAAAGACTGTAAAGAAATTGAGATCTGAAAATGCAGTAAAAATCAGAGAAAGACAAATACG
Source organism: Taxidea taxus jeffersonii (assembly GCA_003697995.1). Classification (NCBI taxonomy): domain Eukaryota; kingdom Metazoa; phylum Chordata; class Mammalia; order Carnivora; family Mustelidae; genus Taxidea; species Taxidea taxus. The sequence goes on along the minus strand of ML093260.1, from coordinate 47,037 downwards.
CTATGATTTCACTCAGATGTGGAACTTAAGAAAAACAAAACAAGTGAACAAAGAAAAAAGAGACAAATGAATAAAACAGACTCAACTATGGAGAACAAACCAGTGGTTGCCAGAGGGGAGGTGGGTGGAGGATGGGTGAAATAGGTGATGGGGATTAAGAGTACACTTACAATGAGCAGTGAGTAATATATAGTATTGTTTAATCATTATATTATACACCTGGAACAAATATAACACTGTATTTTAATTATACCTGAGTAAAAAAATCATGTAATTAACACATGAGCATTAGAGTACTTTTTTTTTTAAAGATTTTATTTATTTATTTGACAGACAGAGATCACAAGTAGGCAGAGAGAGAGGAAGGGAAGCAGGCTCCCTGCTGAGCAGAGAGCCCATTGGGGGGCTAGATCCCAGGACTCTGGGATCATGACCTGAGCCGAAGGCAGAGGCTTTAACCCACTGAGCCACCCAGGCACCCCTGCATTATAGCACATTCCACTAGACAGAAAAACATGAGGAAGAAAATTAAAAAAACAAAAACTAGAGATGTCAGATTCAAATTTTCTTTCCAGTATTTCTATTCAGTATTTTCCCTCTGGATAAGTATGCATACACATATGTATTCACTGAAATCATACCATACATACACTATATATTTTTAATGGTTAACTTGATAAAAATGAACTCTTTCTATTGATCAAGGCTGTTTCTTCAAGCTTGACTTCCTGGAAAGAATATCTTAAACAGTCTTCTGCCAATTTGCAGAATTTCTCTTAACAATTAAGCATTCCACTTAATCCAGATGCTCCTTTCTTATTCAAAAAGGAAGTGGTAAGTAAGAAAGAAATCAGAAGCTCATATCCTTCTCGTGGCTGCCTGAAGCCATACAACTGGCCACATGGAGAAATGGAAATCACATTCATTTGTCTACTGACTTATTTAGTGATTGCATAGTATGTGCCAGGCATGTTACTAGGCTATGGTGAAGTAACAGGATAGATACAGTTTAGCTCTCGATGAACTCACAGCGTAAGAGGGATATAGACACCTGACTAGGAAATGGTAGAACAATGTGGTAAGCACTATGACAGAAGAAATGCAGACCGTTGTGGTAACTCATAATCTAGGCTGGTTCAGGAAGTCTATTGACTAAATGAAGCTAAGAAGTGACCAGGAATTAGTTGTAAGACAAGCAGGAAAAGCACATTTCAGGCAGAAAGAATAGCATGAATGCATTTTCTCTCAGCATAATAAAACAACCACAACCAAGCCCTCAGGATGGCTGGAGCATAGAGCACAGTGGAAGGTGTGGGCTCGGTAACGTGACTGGAGAGGTCAGTAATCAGAGCAGGAAGGACACTGTAAGCTATATGAAGAAGAGTAGAAGTTTCAGAACAAGGAGGGGCTCTTTCAAACTTTAAACTAGGAAATGACATGATCAGATTATATGTTCGTTCAAAATCCTATCAAAGATACATTATTAATTCTAGCTATAATTAATTAATGTATTGAATGCCATTATGATGTTAAATATTCCATTTACCTTAGATTAGTTATTATTCACAATAACACTGCAAAGTAGATGCTGTTATGCCCATTATGTTGGGGAGAAACTGAACTCAAGGAGGGTAATTTGCCTAAAGCCACATACCTTGTAAATGGCAGAGAAGTCAAAGGAAGATATATTTTACTAAAAAGCCTGTGTGCTTTCCAGTGAACCAGACTGTCTTCCAAGTACACTCAGTACTGGCTGTTGGATGAGGATGCCAACATTTATTTGAAACCTAACTGGAACAGGAGGAGCTTCGAGAAAAGGTGGAAAGGTGCGGCAAGCGTAGGAGGTGAACTGGGTGAGAGTGAAAGACTTGGGTGAATTAAGTCCTTTTAGCAATACACTCCACTCTACTTAGGTCTGCAGAAGTGGGTTCCTATGCTCAAGAACTTGTCTGCTGATGGATACAATCCTTTCAGAATATGCAGGTTTTCTCGCACAAAGGGCATTTGATTATACCGGCAACTCCAAGTCGTCCCCATTTCTTAGACTGTCTGAATTTCTGGACTCATTTTAATAGGGAAAATAAAAGTGTCCTACTAGAAATAAATGGTGGTTGTGAACTTTTTACAGGTAATTGATAATTATATGGGAACTTATGAGGGATAAATAACCATTAGGAAAGTTCTAGTAAGGCAGATAGGCAATATAGGTGAACATCTTTCATTGCCCATATACCATTTGTGTTTGAAATCCCTTATTCCTCTATTCTGTCTACAAGCCAAAAATAGGTTCTCAAAGCAGTTTTAGTGAAATATAAATAATACTGCTCAACTATTTTTGTTCAGTGACTAAGTTTATAGTATATGTTTATGAATTAAGAGATATCCAGATACAGTCGGAGTTTTCAGGGCAAGAATTGTTCTTAGAAATAATTTAGTCCAGTCCCCTGTCTCATAGATTAGGGAACTAAAACCCAGATTGGCTTAGAATCTATTCAACATCATCACCTGGTTTCCTCAATAAACGTTTCCCCCTAAATATGTGGTCGTTGTCTCTATATCACTACTAGTTACTATAACCATCAGATTTTTAAACATTAAAAGCTAATCCAAGTTATTTCTTTATGAAATCAAGTTGCAAATCTCGAATTCATTCAAGTCCAGATAGTGTAGTATGAATTATCTGTTTTGTAGAAAACAGACGATACCATTCTATTTCTTTGCCATTTTCTTTTTTTGGAGGTGTTTTGACTACATTCATACTCCTATAACTGGCAGCAGCAAAGAATGCTCAAGTCAGGGAAAAAGATTTGTTGAGGAAGTGTTTGATCAAAATACTAGCTCCGTGGAGAAACATATCCAGTTATTTCAGCTCACCTGGTTTGACTGCAGAGTGTTCCTTCACGGTGAGGAAATGGAGCATTTAACATCTTGCTCACCTTCTACCTGACCCCTTCATACCACACCTCTGTTGGGAGACAAAAACAAACACCACAGAGCTAAGAATTCCCAAGGGCTGAGGGCCAGGTAATCCTTTCAGAACTACTCTAACCTGATACTCCCAGACTTAAGGTGGGACTTTGTTAGTTTTTGAGAAAACTAAAATCTCCCTTTCTTTTCTGCTTTGTTTTTCCTATGCCTTTTGCTTAAAAATAACCATCACACAATCCCAAATATTTTATATGCTTTTATAATAACTCCTTCACCTACTTTCTTTTGGAAATAATTCTTTTCAAAGAAAAACAAGTGACAAAGATTTTGCCGTGGAACAGAGTTGCTGATTAGGGAATAATCGAATGGCTTTAAAGTAAAATGACTGTCTTACATTCACAAGGAAGCATCCAACTGAAAATTTCAAAGCACCCAACATCCACGGTGAGTTTTTCTAATTGTCCCACAAATGGGACCTGGGAAATGAGACTTGGAGTATGAAGCCTTAAAATCCAGGGTGTAAATGAGGCCTCCTGATGGAGTCTGAAATCATCTGGGACTTCCTACCTGAAGAAGACCATATAGACTTTGGCTCACTTTTTTGCACTGGACACAAGAGGCACCCCAGTCTTTAAGAGAATCCCCAACTCTCAGCACTTAAATAGAAAGACCTAAAGGCTCCTGATTGAATACAGCTATCATGGAGAGTGTAACTTTTTGTCTCTGGTTTTCCAGAATGTCCGGTCAGATATTAAGATTTAACAGACAGTTTTTCTGAATTTGTTCAATGAATGGCCTTTTGGAGGTCTCTGTAATGGTTAGACATCTCATGGTCCTTGGGGAGAGAGGACTCCTTTGTATTACTCTCTCTAAAATTCTAACCAGAAAACTCATGCTCAGTTTACCCAACCAGGAAATGTTGCCTCAACCACAATGGCCATGAATACCATGGTGCCCTGGCATGTACTAGGGCCTGATAAATCAGATAGTATTGTAGTACTTCTGATGCTAGAACCTGGCCACATGCCTTTGAACCCTACCTCCACTACTTACTATCTGCATAATCTTGGATGAGGTTTTATTTTTATTTTTTATTTTTTTGGCTTGTTTCCTCATCTGTAAAATGGGCATAAGAGTAGTTTTCTAATGGGACTTTTTGTAAAAATGAATGAAACAAATTAATATGTGTGAATTGCATAGACTGTGCTGGACACATAGAAATGTGTCTAAAAAATGTTGGTTCTTATCATTTTAAATGTGATCACTCCAGGTGAACAATGAGACACAGAAAAATGAATGAATTGTCTGTGACCATTAGGCAAATCACTTAAAATTTTAGACACCAAAGGTATTCTTCAAGGCCACCTTTTGAACAATTATCTGGGGATATTTCACATGTTTTGTACAAATAGTGCTCCTGGTATGCTTTCACTATCTGTGGTTCCCCGGCACTGTGGGGTTTTGTTTTGTTTTATTCTGTCTCTTTCTCCTTCACAGATAATGAATATTTTTACTGTTATGATCTGTATTGATTTTTTTTTTCTGGCACCAGTGAATAGAATACAATTTATCCTAGGGCACTTGAAAATGAGAACAAACATATTCTTTTCTCACTGACTACTCCCTGATCTAATGCTCCTGCGTGGTTAGAAGTACAGCAAATTAACATACGAACCCAAGTGATTAAGTCTCCCCAGAATTGGATGGAAAAGTTATCTAAACTGCTGTTGATGCTGCTAAGCCCGTGTGGAACTTGCTAGTTTTTTTTACAAGTCTTTAAAACAGACTTTCCAGGGTTTTTTTGGTTTGTTTGTTTTTTAGGATGAACATCAAACCAAATGGTAATTACTGAGCAGTACTATATGCAAGGCTGCTATAGATGGGAGATTATAAGACAGGCATTCTTCAGAGAGATCATGAGCAAGACTTCTGTTAAGCATATGCATTCATGCTTTTTCATTTTTTTTCTCAAAGATTTTTAGGTTCACTTTGTTCAGAAAATAAAATATTTGTACATGAGAGGCATAGAAACCTATTTCAATTGAAACTGGGATCTAGTGTTGTGAAAATACCCAAATTCATTCATAAAATAAAGCCTTGTTTATTAACAACAACAACAACAACAACAACAAAGCCCAGCTGTAAAATACTGGGGCTGGAGAGACCCCTAGCTCATCTTTAGGATTTTAACCTACAAAAGCTTATAACCACAGAACCTGCCAAAGGACTAATTCTTGAGTGGAGTTTTCCAAACTCTTACAATAGTAACATCAACCATCTCTTTTACCTCCCATGGGGAAAACTTCTGCCAAAGGAGCTCTGTTGCTGTGTTTTGCCCAGCCCTTCTCTAGTCTTTTGTCATTTGTCCAAATTAAAACAAAATGAGCTCAGATGTATAGGTGCCCAGTATTTTTCAAAATGCTCCATACATATTAACTCATTTAGTCTGTACGACAAGGGGGGGTTCCTACTATTTTACAGATGGAGAAACTGAGGTACTTAGAGATTAAGGAATTGCCCCAGGATGCACAGCAACAGCAGAGCCAGAATTCACACCTGGACCATGTAGCTATAGAGCTTCTGGTCTCTTGTAACACCCTTCCACCCCCATCTTGTGACCCTGCTACAGGGCAGCGAGTGTGCTTGGTGGGGATAATTGAGTCACTTGTGGGGTAAGTTTTCTTATCCCAATTTTCACCTAATTCAACAAAATTACAAAATTTTGGAAGAATAAATCTCACTCTAACTGAGCACTTGAATTTGATGAATAACTTTTTCACAAAATTTGTCTTTAAGTGGCATCGCCTCTGAGAGAGAAAAAACACTGAGTGGCCCTGGGCAAAATTGTGACATGGGTGACATTCCATCTGTAAAGTGGTGGCCCCAGAACCCCACTGTTTAGGGAAACCCCATCATGGGCTGCTTGGAATAGAAAGTGAGACCCTGAGGGGGTGGGTGGGCATCTGAGAGAAGGTTCTACCCCTCAGCTTGAGGAAGTGAAAAGTGGTTGTTATTGCTTATGAGAAGGGGGTAGGCAGTGGGGTGAGACAGGTACAAAAAAGGGAAAAGAGTGACATAGTGTTTGGGAACTATAAGGCTAAATGCCCTCCTGATTTCTGGTGCAGGGTGGGGCGCAGAGGAGGAGATGGTCTGTGCACAATAAAAGATATTTTTGAATAGTTAAGAATGGGGCTTCTTAAAGTTTGATTTAGAAGTATTTGTATTGCTTCAATGTAAACTCTATTAAAAACTCCTCCCTAGCCCCACCCATATCCGGGGTCCCCTCCATCCATCTCTTATGGGAGGAGGTGTTTGGTGGAAATCTGAGAAGGGCTGAATATTATCTCTGTGCTTAGCAGGGGCCACAGTAGGGTCACAGGAGCCCAGAAGCAGAGGACCTCTTGGCAGCTTTTACTCCATGGAAATTACAGGAGCAGTCCTGGAAGTATACAAGCCTTGAAATTGTGGGATTTTGCACAAGTATCATCTAAATTTCAAGGGGCAGGGTGGCCCTAGCTGTCATGGAGAAGATATGTCTCTTAATCTCAGTGTACTCCCTCTCCCTAAGCACCCAGAATTCTCATGAAGCCAATTATTCAATGCACCCAAAATTTAGCTTTACAACTTTCTTGACTTAATGGAGAATTCATTGTCTATTTTTGACATTCCATAACTCCATATTCTCTTGACCCTTTTTCATAGTTGCTTTTTTTCTTCATTACTGAGAAAGAGAGAAGTGGTGGAGGGGAGTACTCATTTTCCCTGGTGAGGTTGTCCTCAGAATCTTTCATTTTTTTTCTGAAAATGACCTGGGGCTTCTTATGCACAAACACCGAAACCAGGTAGTCATATTATCACTGTGTTCCTAACCTAGAGTCTCTTAGTATGGGTGTGGATTTGCATAACAGGGAAACTAGCACTGACCTGGTACAAATGCTAACTGAATGTTTATAAAAATTCAAGGATAATGCTGCAGTGTTGCAAAGACATGTGTGTGTGTGTGTGTGTGTGTGTGTGTGTGTTTCTCTAACTCATCTAAACAGATTTGACGATGGTTACAAAGTTCATGGCAAAAACAGAAAAGAAAAAAGAAGTTTTGTGTGAATGGATAGAGAAAATGCTTCCTTCTTCCAAGGAAGTTGGTGACTCACTATATGACAACGTGTAAGTCACCTGGTCTGCATGTTCTGTCCTCCACCTTTAAAACAGGGACTGAGGGGCGCCTAGGGGGCTCAACTGGTTAAGGTCTGCCTTTGGCTTGGGTCACGATCCCAGGGTCCTGGGATCAAGCCCTGCATCTGGCTCCCTGCTCAGCTGGGAGACTGCTTCTCCCTCTCCCTCTGCTGCTTCCCCTGTTTGTGCTTTCTCTATCGCTCTAATTAATAAATAAATAAATAAATAAATAAATAAAATCTTAAAAAAAATAGGGGCTGAAACACTTGAGAATGTCACTACTCCATTGAAGATACCTCCAAAACACACAAATGTCATGTAATAAAGTGTGTGTATCTGTGGAAGGAAGGATTTGAGTTTGGAAGAGGAAAATTTATGTGAAAATGGACTTTTGAGATTTTATGATTTTGTCTGAAAAAGTGAAAGCAAACTCACGTTTAACAACAAAACTAAAAGAGAAACCCCAGTTATTCTAAAAAGGGAGAGACTGGACTAGGGGAAGGAGTGGGGAGAGGAAAAACAAAACATGGTAATATTTTTCAAGGAAAGTATGTATGAACTTTATGTACTTTTCTTCTTCTTCTTATTTTTTTTTTAAAGATTTTATTTATTTGATAGAGATCACAAGTAGGCAGAGAGGCAGAGAGAGAGAGGAGGAAGCAGGCTGTCCGCAGAGCAGAGAGCCCGATGCGGGGCTCAATCCCACGACCCTGGGATCATGACTGGAGCCGAAGGCAGCGGCTTTAACCTGCTGAGCCACCCAGGCGCCCCTCTTATTATTTTTTTAAGAGAATTGCTAGACCACATTCCAGCTCCTGCAGCCTAAATTCCCTGTTAATTCACATCTCCAGAGACACCTGTGTGGTTGGGACAGTTCTGAGCTCAAAGCACAGGACTGGCAGAGAAACCTGATAAGCAGATGAGACGCTTCAATGTCTTTTTGTTTTTGTCTTTGGCAGATACTCTTTAAAAAGACTATGTAAACATGAAGGGAAAACTAATTTAATCAGCTCTTTCTTTTTGCCATTTGGAATACTCTTTATTGTAGAAAATAGATGTTTCTGATATTGGTATACACCGATTCAATTACACAAATACTTTCTGCTTGCTCACCATCAAAATGAGGAAACTGCTTGCCCACAAATTCTCTAAAGGAAGATTCAGAAGAAAAAGGAATTGTAGTTAATCCTTTCCCAGGTCACACCTAAAATAGGTCTCTGCTAATAGGGAAGTTAGTTGCATTTAAAATTTAAATATACAGTTTAGAATGTGTTGAAGGAATCACCGATGAAAGACTAGAGTCAGAAGTTCAACCTACATTTAGGGGATTGAAATCTCAATTATAGAATATATTTTCCAAACTGTCTCAGAGGGTCTGAGAGCTTCTATTAGATATTCCCAGAAAAATAAAAAATATAAAAGATGGTTCTTGGTCAAGTAATTCTGGGAAAGGCTGAGTTAAAGAAAGTTACTGCCTTCTACATAATTTTGGATTATTTAATAGACTAATATATATTATGAGTTTCCAAGAGAAGGGTGTACATAGTAAGCAGCAACTCTCAAAACATGAAACTTTTTGGTAGTACAAAATAATATCTTACATGTTTTAAGGTAAACAGGTTGGAAAATCCTGGCATGGAACAACATTGCCCTTGAAGCTTTGTCTGTGTGTTCTGGGTATGTTATGTCAACAATATCTAAACACCTTGACAGTGTGCTCACTATACAATGACCATCCATTTTATTTACTTTTAGTCACATATGGATTTAACATTTATGTTTAGATATCCATACTTCAGGACACACACATATGAACACTAACAACTCTGCTCTGACATGCAGGGACAGGTTGTGAACCCAAATTTTCGAAATCCAAATCTAGTTTTATAGACTAGGCTAGTCACAGTGCATTGAAAGCAGTGGCATTAAACTGCAGCTCAATACAAAATTAGAAAATGTTCTTTTGTGCAATGGGTACATGGTGTTTCAGAAAGTCACTTTATTCTTTTCCCTCTCAAAATACAGCTTTACATTTGGAAAAGTCTGCTTTGCTCTCATAATGTGAAATCTTAATTATTTTCTAAACAGCCTTATTTCTCTCCACTAGTTTTCAATTTGGAGTCCTGACGTTGTCCAGTTGTGTTTGACAGCCCCATTGGCTGTGTGTGTGTGTGTGTGTGTGTGTGTGTGTGAATTCTGTCCCTATTTCATATACAATTTTGGTGTCATTCCTACACTCCATACAGGAGGACTTTAGCCAAAGGAGAGAGCATGAGTTTTGCTACTCTCTGCTTGTTGTCTCTTGGTGGTAATAACATTCTGTCTCAACCTAGTTAAGGTATACTGGAATTTGTCACTTAAAACTAAAACTTCATATAAGCAATAGATGATCAAGAAGAAAAGTTGAAAGGACACAGGGGCTTTAGTTTAATGAACTCCAGTAATTCCCAGCTGGGAGAATAATGGGCAAAAATATTGATGTGTCAAGCGACAGCTACCAGAAGATCCTGAGCTAACTATTGTAAATAAGTTCAATTATTGTAAATAATTGTAAATAACTGTTCTTTGGAAACAAAAGAAAGCCAAATTTATAAGGAGGGGAAGGGAAAAATAAGCGCAAGAGAGGACATGTTCATCTTATTCCTAAGTTATGGTATCCAGAATATGAGGGAAACAGAACAGTTGTACATTATGGCAGGAAGACTGCAAATGAAATTGGCTCATTCATAATTTTCATCATATTTTCCAGAATCAAAATTCAAGGAGAAAGTTTATTCCCACCGTATGGATCTTTCTCCTTCTGTTGAGTTTTGTCTTCCCTGACAACCATGCGGAAAGCTCTCTGGCATAGGCAGTGATACAGGCTGCGGGATGCGTCTCATCAGTCATGTTGAACACACCCCACGGCAATTACCATTCTGATTCAGGGCAGGATAAAAAGAGTTCAGTGCACAATGTGGTGTTTAGGGAGGTGATCTGGAAGCATTAACCATACAACTTTGGCAGAAACTGTTTTGTGAATGTGTCAGTGATATCTCAAGTACATGAAAAACCAGCTTTACTGTCCCTTGATATGAGATTAATTTTTTTTTTTTTTTTTTTTTTTTAGAGCATTTACCATTGTAAGGTGGGACAAATACTATCCCTGTTTCTCAGCTGTAGAAACTGGAATGCTGAAAGGTTAAGCAACGTTCACGAAGTTCCACAGTGAGTCATTTTCTGAATCGGGAAATAAATTGGTGGCTAAGATTCCCTTTTCCCTGACTCCACCAGCCAGCAGGAGTCACTTAACACTATTTACAGAAGTATTTTTCTTTATTGTCTTGCAATGAGCACAAACAGATTTCTCTGAGACTTAAAAATTACAAAATGTGACATATTTGAGGGAGCAGTAGAATTCAACCAACAACATTAATTCACACAACAAGTTTCACTTAGCATTGGTTATGTAAGGGAACTGAAACTTTTCAGTCCTAATTTAAACTCTACCCATGATTTGGAAATGTGCACACATCTCTTTGCCTCTGGGATAATTATCCTTACCACAGATTTCATTAAGAAGTTATATGATTATATTACTTTCTCTGTCTTGAACTCGATGGATGGAATCAGTATCACTTTTTAAGTGATCTTATCACTCTCCTTTTTTCTAGTACAACTTGGTTTCTTATGAAAAAGAATTTAAAATATCTAACTTTAGCATATGTGTTTAAACTTGTCAAAACGTTTCAGAAGGATGTGCCATATTACTGTACTGAACACTTTTATATCTATTGTTATATCCAGTCTCTGTGACAACCACTTGGGTACTCTTACTAGTAGGAAATTATGCCTAATGAAAAAAATTCAACTTTGTTCCCTACTGTTTCTTGGGCGTCGCCCCACTAACATTGCTACCCTCAATATTATGTCTACCTTTTCTTTCCAGCTCTATTCTTTACCTGGCCAGAAATCCCAAATTAGATTCATTAGCACAATGGGAACTTTTGTTTTTTTCTAGGTTGCTGATTTTAAAGGGACTTTACTAAATAATAAGGAAAAAAAATTAAAAAAGGACACAAAGATGGAAAGGACAAAAGCATAAGGGAAGCCTCGTTTACACACTGAAGATTTCTATGAACTACAAGTTAGGCCTGAGAAGATCCCAAATGTTAGTCGTGGTAGTAAAAGAGAGACAACCTCCCAGAAAGACAGAACTGGGGCAAATGCTGAGCGGCTTGGTTCTCCACCCATCTCACCCACAAGGTTCTTCCATGGCTATGGGTTTCTAGATAATGGTTTTAGTAACGAAAAGTATTTCCTTTGTAAATTGGTATTATTGTCTTCATTTTACAGAGGAAGAGAGAAAGAGAAACTCGGAAAGGTATATAACTCATTCTAGATTGTATAAGCATGAATGGGTAAAGCTTGAATTTAGACCCATTTATGTTCTTTCTGCTGCAGCTAGCAGTGCGCTTGTCATATTAGTGATGTGGCCAATCTGGAAGACTGCAGGGCACTCCTGGGCACTCAAGTGCCACGACCACCAGCTAGCTTCTGGTGGACTCTGAACAAGTCACTCTGCTGAGCTTTAGATTAGGAAATAGCTTCAGATGACACCCTACCAACAGGTAAAATATTCACTAAGAACTGCCTTTTTTAAAAAAGCATTTAAAAGTCATAATTTTTTTTTAAAGGGAGGATATGATGGGCATAGCATCTCATTAAAAAACTTACATATAGTAATATCTTCCTCTAAACTCAAATGTGTCCCTTTCTCAAGATGATGAAATGTCCTATATATGGTAAATTCTCCTTATTTGTGGCATTTCCATCCAATAACATTGCCAAAAATACTAATCCATTGCTCCTAGCATTTTCATCAACCAATTAATATATACCCTTGTTTTTTGGTATGTTTCTGTTTAAAGACATCTTGTTTAATATTACTGTTGATTCATTAACATTGAACTTACAGCCAACAGCACTATAACCCTGGTTAGAATGAAGCTTATCTAAAACATGTATTTTCTCCAGAGGCACATCATAGCCATCTTGCATTTAGGAATGGTAGGTGGCCCTTCATCACTATGCTTGGGGATCGGTCATTTTAAACATGAAACCACAGCAAAACGCAACAATGTAGAAAATGTGACACTAAATAGGTCACGAAAAGGATGCATATTTACAAAACGACAGCTGATATAAGAAGGCAGGATATCACTTTTTTCCACCTCAGCTGGGGATATGCTTTTTGGGAACTCACATTTGTCCCTACTCTGCGCACTTCCTTTTGGAAGTGATCACAAAGCACTGTGAGTACTGATTTTTGGATTATAAATAAATTTTAGTGAGGAGGCAAATAAATAAATTTATTTATTTACAAATAAATTTAAGTGGGAAATTCATAAATATGGAATCAGAAAATAAGAATCAACTGTAAATGCAAACAAACAATACAAAATGAGTCTTAATCCTGTGGACACTTATATTCCTATCCACACTGAGAAATCCATGGACTAAATCTTTATAGTGGGGAATTTGGTGACCAGTGATTAACATAATGGTCAACCTAGCTTCGCTCTCACCATTTCAAATCTGATGATGCATTTTCTACTAAAGTTCTAAGGATAAACCAATTGAAATAAAATGATTTTAAAAATTAATGTGTTGCAGAATTAAATCACTCAGAGTGATAACAAAATCAGTGTTAGCAATAATATATGATAGTAGGGCCAAAATGGAAATGGGAGAGAATTGGAAGATGGTTTTGCATTTATGCCAGATTTTGATTTCAACATAACTGTTGCTGTCCTCCCACTAGCTTTTTCATACCAAGTGCAATAATCCCACGCAATCCACATGATGCTTAGTGGTATTAAGTGAAATGACAGAAAAATAAGTGGGAAAACAGTAGGGTTATAGCTCCCAATGACTTGGAATTTATACTTAGAAGACAAGTAGTAAAATCATATAATGGAGAAATTTGAAGCACAGTAAGTACTGGTGAGCTAATAAACCATGGCTATCACAATTTGGTTTAATTATTAAATGAACTATCTTCTTTTTCATTAAAAGTCCATGCAAAATGAACATCAGCATAAATCACATATTTTAGCTCTTTGATATTCTATGGATTGTAGCATATATGATTTATCTTGTAGAATTCTGGCATCAGTTTCAAGAATGATATGAATGTGTTTTAGGGGATAAGGAAAGGGCAGTGATAAAATTAAATTATATTGTGTAGATACAAACTGATCACCATATAAGCTAATAGTACAAGAAACAGTTCATATTAGCACTGGGATTATGGTCAACTCTATTTGAATTGCTCAAGGTCTATTGGGAATCTGCCTGCCTTCAAGCCCGTGAAATTTGAAGTTCAAGAAAATTAAATTCATTTATGGCAAAAACATTTTTCTCACAATTTTTTAAACCAATGACTATTGTGTTAGAATTGATTCCATATGTTTTCAAGTCATTTATGCAACTTGAATAATTAAAATGTTCATTGGAAAGACTGCCTGATGTCTTTTAAGTCAGGAAATTATCTTATGCCAAAAGCAGACAAACTCAAACACCAAAAGGTCAAGCTAAGTTAGAAATTTCGCGACATCCCAAAATGTAATTATTCTTAAAAAATGTAAATGTTTGTTAACCCTTCCTAATTGTCACATGGTAGAAAAACAAGGAATTCCTTTATTCTCTTGTGTTGTTTCTTTTCATTTTTGAAAAATATTTCCCTATGAATCTTTCTAAACTTACCTCCAACTTATTTGGACAAGAGCCTAGACTATTTTTTTTAAGATTTATTTATTTGAGAGAAAGAGAACGAGCAGGTGCACAAGCCAGGGGAGGGGCTGAGAGGGAGAGAATCTCAAGCCTACTGAGAGCAGAGCATGAGGCAGCTGGATCCAACAAGGAGATCATGACATGAGCTGAAATCAAGCCTCAAATGTTCAACTGACTAAGCCACCCCGATGCCCTGAGCCTAGACTATTAATGACATTTGCAATATAATCTTGTCAGCTCTTCACGAAATAATAAATTAAATTAGTAAATGCTTGTGATTAATTTCTAATGAAAAATAAAGCGTAAGAATGAAGATATATTTGTTTCAATCGTATCTAAATAATTCTAAGAGTTACAATTATCATTCCCATTTTGTAGATTTAGAAATCAAGGTCTAGAGGGGCACCTGGGTGGCTCAGTGGGTTAAAGCCTCTGCCTTCAGCTCAGGTCATGATCCCAGGGTCCTGGGATCGAGCCCCACATCGGACTCTCTGCTCATTGGGGAGCCTGCTTCCTCCTCCTCTCTCTCTCTGCCTGCCTCTCTGCCTACTTGTGATCTCTGTCTGTCAAATTAAAAAAAAAAAGATTTAAGGAAAAAAAAAAAAAAGAAATCAAGGTCTAGATAGAGTGAGTAGCCTGTGAAAACACATCCTAACTGAATAAGTTAAATTTTGCCTAAAAGACTTCAGAAATATTTGATGAGAGGCATATATAAAGGAGATAGCTAATAAATGTAGCCTTAATGAAATATTAACCCAAGATTCATCTATTTACTTTTTGTGTATGATAACAAGAGTATGGAACTTGGAGAAAAATATGAAAATGCAGAATACTGAGAATTTTACAGTGTTTGTAGCATAAAGATGACTTAATTTGGAGCTGGAAGTCTTACATTTACATTTTGACTCTTCCACTTATTATTAATTCTCTGACCCTTGGCAAGTCATTTGATCTCCAAGTCTCTTGTTCCTTTATCAAGTGGGAATAATGAGAATTTATATGTTTATAAAGATAAAATAAAATATTAATATAAAAGTATTTTATAAATTAAAATATACATATCTAAAGTAATAATAATAGTACTACTACTAATAATTACAATAATATAGAAACAAGGGGTAAGTTCCTATCTATAATGAAATAAAAAATCATGGAATTTGAGCCCATGTTATTTGCTTATTGTTCTTGTTTAATATTACAGTTTAATTTTTCCTCATCATTATGAAATACAAATTTTCTAAAACATAAGATGTAAATTATTTCAAAAATCATTTTTGAAAAAAAAGTATGAAAATCATTACTTATTTCTCCATCTTTGTATCATTTTTACAAAAAGAGATAGTCCTTGCCTTATCTTGCTTGTTCTAAATTTAAAACTTCTTTCATACCTAAAAAAAGTAATTAATAATATGGACAATGGCCTTTCAAATAAAGTGTTACTTCAGGGAAAAAAAAAAAGGTTTGGAAGGAAGAAAGGAAGAAAATAAGTCATTCAATTGTAAACCAGCTGATACCTGCCAGAACAATCCATGGAAATCACCCCATTGGTGTGTGTATTGTGTTTATGCTATAATTAAAAACAGATTAAAAAGAACTAGAGCATAGCACCTCTGATTGCTGTTCTCCTTCATACTCAAGAACAAGAAAGCCAGGGTGTTAAATTTAGCCAGTGGCACTCAACTAAGCATAATCTGTCTGGACCGTGGGCTAGGAATGCTTTGACAAATAGGTAGATGGTTGTAATAAAATGGGGGGGGGGGGGGAAAAAACGTTTTTTTTTTTTTTTTTTCTTTTTAAGCCAGAAATGCCATGCATAACTAGGAAACTTGAGACAGTCCCTCCTCTCTCCATCTTCTCTTAATGTGGTGGCTTGAGCAATAGAATCGGTAATTCTGAATATATTGGGTCTTTTCACGTGCCTTATTGAGGTTTCAGATACTATATTTTCATTCTCCCAAAGAACGTATGACACTGTACAGAGGCCCTGCTAACCCTTAAGTCCCAGGCATTATAAAACATTTTCTCAGGCTCTGAAGTGTTAGCTGCCTACCATTTTCCCTGAATAGGAAAGCTACTTCTCTGTTCTTTGTCTTTTCTCTCTCCTCCTTTCAAAATGAGTTCCATTGTGTTTAACCAGAAATGGGGCTTTGTTGCAATTAAAAGATTCCAAAGTGGCAGAGGCTAACCCACCAGTAGAGCAGGATTCCAGACTTCCATGGTAACACCCAACTTCCCTTCTCTAACCACCTCCTCTAGTCCACCCAGACAATTCTAATCCTACTTCTGTGGTTACTCTGAAAAGGCATCCAGTTTGCTTATCAGAAAGGATCTTTCTTAAACAAATATTTACCAATGTCTGTTTTACTCTTTTGGGAGTGAGCAAAGGAATGGCTTGAGTCTCTTAATCCCTTTGGATCATGAATTACGTAGATGATGATAGAATGTAGTTAGGGCTACTAGCATTGGAACCCAAACTGTGCAGATGGACTGACACTTCATTGCCTTCATGACTGTAAACCTTAAGTGGCTTGCTTAGCTACTCATCACATGAGTGACACTTATTCCTTATTGCCATCCACTGCAAGTTCCTTCCTCTGTATGGCAGATATCCAGGAACATTCCATGAGAGTTATGGCATTTTCCTTTTATAATAATGGGCCTTACCTTTCTCTTGCTTCCATGAACTCTGTAAATGTCAAAGCAATTCACATGGGAGGAAATGATCCTACAGTCCTCATTGAAAAGTTCAAAGATACAAGATCTTTTCTCTCATGTAGTGGTGCAATGCTTATCTTTTTGGTAATAATGCCCTACATGCTTATTAACAACATATTATCAACCTATATGTAGTCATGCAGTCTGTTGGGTAAAAAGGCATAAAGAATTATAATCTTGGAAGAAAATTATTTTCATACTTTTCCTGCCTGTTTCAGGATCCCCTGAACTATTGTGAAGAACATCCCAGGAAAGAGTTAATTCTCTGTGTCTTTATGTTTTTGGATATTTCATTAATGATGTCTTAATTTGAGGATAGTTTGCAGAAGTATCAGACCAAAAGCAATTTGCCTTTCACACAGTCTAAGTACATGTCCCATAAACATTAATGAAAGTTGAAAGGGTGAAAGTTCATTCCTTTCAGATGTTCACACTAATTCTGAACTATATTTTAAATTGCCCCTTTTACAAAAGAACAAGTTGGAATATAGAGACACATACAAGAGGACAGTGAGACATTAAAATCCCAAGAATAATTGGGGTGCCTAGCTGGCTCAGTTGGTAGAGCATGTGACTCTTGATCTCAGGGTTGAGTTCAAGCCCCACATTTGGTATAGAGATTAGTTAAAAATAAAATCTTTAAAAAATAATAAAATTCTGGGAAAGAACCTAGTAACATTTTAAAATTTATTCACAACTATTATTGAGAATCTTCTCTGCTATTACTGTCTGGTCTCCAAACAGGGACCAACTCTCCCACTTAGGACCTAGAGCCAATCCCCTGCTGCCTCCTCAGGGATATCATCCCAGCGGTTGTTCTTTCTCTTGCCTCTATCACCAATTTTCCCCTCTGTTCTGGATATTTTTTATCTGCATTCAAACAGGCTGTTATTCTCCCACCTTAAAAAGCTCTTTTAGGACCTGATGTACCTCATCTAATGCCCCATTTTTCTCCTTCCCTTTTTGGACAAAGTCCTTGGAAGTGTTGAATACATCTGCAACCTCTAACTTCTGCCCCCTCTCTCTTGAACCAGTCTTTTGCCCCACTACTAGAAAGAAATGATTATTCCTGTCAAAGTTTCTAACAATCTTCATGTTGCTAAATCATCAATTCTTAATCTTCACTTTACTTAAACTGTTAGTAGCATTAACACTATTGGTTTTAAAATTTGTCTGAGTTGAAACTATGGTTCACTTTTTTTCTAGGATCCATAGCTGCACTGGCTAATGACCTCAAATCTGTGTCTCCAATCCACACCTCCTATTTGATGGAGTTATGGCTGAAAGAATGAATGAATTTATTTTTCTATACTTCATCTTAGGTGTTCTACCAATAGTATCATTAAATGTAAGGGAAATCTAGAGCATATGGTTATGCCTTTGCTTACTTAACTACTTTCAGAAGTATTTCCTTGTTAAAACTTACTGATAAGATTCTGAAATGTGGTCATCATCTTATGAGTGAAGTTCCTTTATTGGCTATAATAATGATACACTATAATTTATCCTTATATTTCAGGAACAATGAAAGATATCTGTATAGTTTGCCATACCAATTCTATAATTTTTTAATCTATGAAAAGAATGAACTCTGATGCCAATCATCACAAATACATTTCCAGCTAATGCCAAAAGATGTTTAATTAATGTAAATTATTAATCTAGGCTATTTCATACATAGTGATAAAAATTTATTGTGTTTAAGAACTCCTTGTATCTGTGGCTTCATGAAAGAGTCACGAATAAAGTATTTTTTTCTTGCATTTGTTTTCCAACTTGGCCCTGACCTCTCCCACTAATTCATTGTGCTCTGGGCCTGGCGCTGAGCTCCTACGATTGGCTTGTATTCTTACAACCAGGAAGCAAGATGCCTAGAGATTCTTAGCCTGTCTGATCCTGCCCCAATGCTAGGTAACCAAGTCCTGCTTTGTGATTGTGGTCTATTTTACCATGCTTCCTGGCTCCTGATCATAGCTACAGACTGGTTTTTAGAATATTCCTAATAGGGGCGCCTGGGTGGCTCAGTGGGTTAAAATATTCCTAATAAACTTTTGCTTAAGAAATGAACTTATTATCATAAAAGGATCCTGCAGTAAGATTCTTATTTACTTATAAATGCAGAAGTTAAACTTCTAACCAGAGTTGCAGTATGGATTCTTCCTTTGGCTATAAATGTATATACCAGTAACACAGTATCCTATGTCTTTTATCATAATAAACCCCTCTTTACCATACAGAATTTATAATGGCCTACAGTGACTTAGACTGGCATTGATAGTCCCTGCATTACAGGAGAATTATTATCTGTGTCATAATGTACTTGTTTCTTGTTAAGAATGAGACAGCAGGGGGGCGCCTGGGTGGCTCACTGGGTTAAGCCTCTGCCTTCAGCTCAGGTCATGATCTCAGGGTTCCGGGATCAAGCCATGCATCAGGCTCTCTGCTTAGGAGGGAGCCCGCTTCCCCCCCCTCTCTGCCTGCCTCTCTGCCTACTTGTGATCTCTGTCAAATAAATAAATAAGATCTTAAGAAAACAAAAAGAATGAGACAGCAGGGAGAGTATGAGTAGGGATGTGAGGGAAGGAATCTATATTACTGTGTACAGAGTAATTTATAATAATGTGGTAGTTTGATATGACAACCACTTTTTTTTTTTAAAGATTTTATTTATTTATTTGACAGAGAGAGATCACAAGTAGGCAGAGAGGCAGGCAGAGAGAGAAGAGGAAGCAGGCTCCCTGCTGAGCAGAGAGCCCGATATGGGGCTCGATCCCAGGACCCCAGGATCATGACCTGAGCCGAAGGCAGAGGCCTCAACCCACTGAGCCACCCAGGCGCCCCTGACAACCACTTTTTATAAAGGTAATGAGATCCCCTGTCTTAATAAGCAATAAGGCTGAAAAAGAAGAAGAGAGGAGGAGGAGAAGGATAAATAGAAGGAGGAGAAAGAAAGGAAGGAAAGAAGGAAGAGAGGGGGAGAGAGAGAAAGACAGAAATTATTCTCTTTCCATAAGACCCATTAATCAAATATTTCAGATAATTTGAAAATTTATTTAGAGAATTTAGTATTCTCTCTGTAAAGACTGTTTAATTCCAGAGAGTCCTAATGTAGCATCAAATAAAAATTAACTTATACTGCATAGAGTATAGAGAGGCTTAAATGGGAGAAATTGACTAAGCTCCTAAGAACTCTTAATATGATAAAGAAATCATATCAGGCTTGGAGTTGAAGTCCTATTTATGACTCTTTTCAAAAGGGTATGATTTACTGTGGTCAGTTTAAAATAATAGGGTAGGCATTGTTTTCTACTGATTTTGCCTTTAATAAACCATATGACCTTAAGTCATCTATCTGTGTTCTTATTTCCACTTGTGGAAAACAGAACTCCTATATCTTATTAAAAGCTTGGGGTGTCTTATAAATTATAAATACTAATTTATAAATATAAATGTTAATAAGACCAAAAGAGTTGCTCATTTAAAGAAAAATAATAGTTTTACTAGTGGCTACTAGCTAGATCTGCACATTAAAAAACTATCACTTTGGGGCGCCTGGGTGGCTCAGTTGGTTAAGCAGCTGCCTTCGGCTCAGGTCATGCCTTCGGCCCAGGACTCAGAGTCCTGGGATCGAGTCCCGCATCAGGCTCCTTGCTCGGCAGGGAGCCTGCTTCTCCCTCTGCCTGCCTCTCTGTCTGCCTGTGCTCGTTCGCTCTCTCTCCCTCTCTCTCTGACAAATAAATAAATAAAAATCTTTAAAAAAAAAAGCTATCACTTTATATAGCATTTGCTTATACCCATATATCAGAATTCTCAGAAGAGAAGCCAACATTTGACTCAGCAGAAAGATTGATCCCTATTGCTAGATCCTCCCATTTGGAATAATGTTCCAGACAGTTTGTACTACCACTCCCTGTGCTGAATCAATACATGAACCCTTTTTTTAATCATACATCAATCTTTCCTTAATGTGAAATTCCCAGATATGTAGGATAGAAAGTCTTTGAGTTATTTTAGAAGAATCAAGGATTAGTCCTTACAACTTAAATTTTGGAAAGCTGTCCTTGTGCCTATGTTTCACACTGACAACTTAATATGAATGGACACCTGATGGTATAAAAGAAATTTAAACTAAGAAATATTTGTCAAAAATAGGCCTGAACAAGTATAAACAAGTATATGTTGCAGGTTTTGAGCTTCTGTTTGCTTGAATTGATTTGAGCATGAGGATGGACAGAAATATTGGCATGGTAGGGGTTAAAGTTGTCATTTCCAGTGCTATGAAGTGTAGAAAAACCAAAGGATCAAACACTTTTTTTTTTTTTTAAGATTTTATTTATTTATTTGAGGGGGAGACAGTGAGAAAGAGCTTGTGAGGGAAGAAGGTTAGAGGGAGAAGCAGACTCCCTGTGGAGCTGGGAGCCGATGTGGGACTTGATCCGGAGACTCCGGGATCATGACCTGAGCCAAAGGCAGTCTCGCCCAACAAACTGAGCCACCCAGGTGCCCGATCAAACACTTTTGTTACTGAATTCTGGAGTATGCACATATGTGTGTTCATGTACATGTGTGAGTTGATAACATCTGAATCTGAATCAGCAGACATTTTGTGTAAATAAATATTGAAAACAATATATTCTGGAGTTACATTTATGATTCTCCCTCAGCAATCTTAGACTAATTCCCCATAGTACTTAATACCCAATTAATAAAAGTATACCTAGACTCTTAATACTTGACTGCTCTAGCACGTGGTGACCCTTGTTTCAATAGACTCAAATAGGCACTACATGCTTATTATGTCTCTATTGTCTTTCATGGTATTTTTGGATTCCCTACGAAATGTGAGCGCTTCTAAAACAGATCTTCAGCAATTATGTGCCTGGATTAATCTGTCATCGCAGCATCAACACTTTTTATAGCAAAAAGTTTAGGAACTCAGTTTTCCTGGGTTTTGAGCAACTCTTTGGCTACAGGAAAGAAAGGCAGACAAGTTTAAGCCCCTAGGTCACATATTTCTGAGAAAGAAAGGCAAGTTTATCAGATAAACTAAAATCAGAGAAAGTTAAAATTATTTAGAAAGAAATACACCTTGGAAAGTTTCTATAAGAATAACACAGAGCTTTGTCATCGATAAGGTATAAGTCATTCATAATTGGGATTCTGTGAGAGATGACTCATGTCTCTTGGATAAATGAACATAAAAGCAATTAGCAGGATGTGAGTTATTTGGTTTCTAAATGGCCTGACAGTTATGACAATCAAATTTAGATTCTTATCTGCCCAAATATGGTTCAATGTATTCAGCATTAAATTAACTCTTTATTCTTAGACTCAGTGAAAAACTTTTTAAAACAAACAAAACAAACAAAAGTACATAGGATTTCACTTCCTGTTTTAGGAAAAAGAACATGATAAAATGATGTGATTCTGAGAAGAAGCCTCCAAACTGGATGTGTCATTCCAGTGAGCACGCCCAGTCCAATATAATGTGAAACTTCAAGTCTCATGATGGACAGCCAAGTACCTTCTGTGTGCATACCACGCACATAAAAAATCGAGAGAGCTGGTAAACTTAATTGTTCTGAATTCTGCAAAGGACACTTCACATACTCAAGGCTGTCTCATTTCCTTGCTCAAGTGAAATTTATAACCTAAGATGAACACACTGACACAGGAATACAGATCTGAGGACCATGAAGAGATTAAGAAATTAATCATATCCTGGTGATTTATTCCTTGGGTTTATCTGAGTGTTTACCTAACAGACAGACTACTGCTTAAAAGTAGTCATGGAAATATGACTGAGAAGGGTCTGAATACTGATCCTATAAATTTCTAGTTGGGTAACCTCAGTTAAGGTTAACCTAATTAAATTGGATTAACTTAATACTTCCTATGCCTCACTTTCCTACTACATAGGGTTACTGTGAAGATTAAAAGGAGCAATACTTACTAGATTACAAACTTAAGAAGAACATCTGTGTTCAACAGTCTCATTCACTGTTGAACCTCTGTACAGAGCATAGTATCTAGAGCATAGCATATGCTCAATAAATGTTAGGTGAATAATTATATAAAATGTTTACCATAGTCCCTGGTACTAAGTAAGTAAATGTGATGATAGTGATAATGATCACATTTTAGAATCCCTTTAATGGTTTCCCATTATTAGAATACTCATAATTACTTACACATTTTTTAGGCTATATATGATTTGACTCATTTCTATCTTTCCAATTTCATCTTGAAATAACCTTTTATTCTTTTCTCTATTTCCAGCTACACTGCTCTTCTTCACTGTCTTAAATAAGCCAAAAACTGTTCTCCTACCTTGGGAACTTTGCATGCACTTTTTTCATTGTGTTACTGCTTTTTCCCCTTTTGCACCAAGTTCTTCTCAACTCTTGGTACTTCTGATCAAGAGCTATGCCAGACCCACCACCAGATACTTTGCTGTGAAAGTACAAAAACAATGACCATAAAGGACCAGGCTCTTCCCACAGATGTTTGCACCAGCTTACTTTATGGTCCACAGAAGCAAGTGGCCACGCTTCCTAAAAACTCAGTTCATTCACTCATTCCAGGGGTATTCAGTGAAATTTTTTTTCTGGTATTTTCCAGACCTTTATTCCTTAGCTTCTTTCACAATTGTATAAGTGTAATTACCATAATAAATTTTTTATCTGTAATATCAAAGTTGTTCTGCTTCCCTAATTATACATTAAATGCTGAAGTCATTGGTTATGAAAACTTTAAGGTTCCAGGGCAACAGAAACTTAAAGATGAGTATCTGGAATTGGTTCTCTGATCTTACTGGATTTAAAGGCATCAGTGTTACTGTGGGCTTTTACTGCAGTAAAAGGAATGCCAGTAATCCACTGACAAACAGTTATTTAAATGTTTACTTTTGACATCTATAATCAAGTGCCTATAGGAGACAAGGCTTTATGGTGATCAAGTTTCTGCTATGGAACATTTTAGTGAAAATGAGGTACATAATGGGATAGAGTGCTTGCTCTTAAATGTACTGGAAAACTTGGAAAAAGAAAATGATGTGTTTGAAATGTCAAATTCCCAGCTAAGCAAATTGGACTAGGGTAGAAGGAAATACTATTGAATCAAGCTGAATTTGTTTCTAAGAGTGCACTGTGTAGAAACTCTGGGTTCATGGTTACACCTTAAACAGTGAAGATGGAGTCTAACAATTTGGTTAATTGGTTGACTGAAAACTAGATCCAAATTTAACTTACACGAAATAAAACTGTAATGCCAGAGCTTTCTTGATGAATTGTAGAGAAAGATATCCAAAGGTTTAGGAAGATTGGAAAGCTAAAATGAATTTATTATATAAGACCTACTCATATACCCTTCAACTTGGGAAGGTAAAGAGGATACTCCCTCTATCAAAGTTGTCCAAGGCTCAACATGGGGTGTCTGGGGGGTAGGAAAAGAATAAATGAAACAAGATGGGATCAGGAGGGAGACAAACCATAAGAGACTCTTAATCTCACAAAACAAACTGAGGGTTGCTGGGGGGAGAGGGATAGGGAGAGGGTGATGGGGTTATGGACATTGGGGAAGGTATGTGCTATGGTGAGTGCTGCGAAGTGTGTAAACCCGGCAATTCACAGACATGCACCCCTGGGGCTAATAATACATATTCTAATTAAAAAAATTAAAAAATTAAAAAAGGTTGTCCAAGGCTGCAAAACACATATGAGAAGGCTCTGGAATCCAAGAAGAGCTCTGTGCTAGATATTCTCTATAGGCCAGGAATAATAAGGGAATTCTTGCCATAAAACTGAATTTCTAGAATTTAGTGGAGATAATGGGAGTTCCTAGATGGCAACAAATAAGTGGCAACATAATCATCAAAGACAGTGTGGATATTATGGTCATAATGGGTAGCAGAGCTAAGGTATTAATTATGATGACTTAACCAACAGAGATCTTTGGCACTGACTAGATGATGACAATTTTCCTAGGACTGAGATCAACTGGAAGTTTACCAAAGTCTTACTTAATAAAGTGGAAAAGCTCTAAGTATTGTGAACAAAAGCCTGACTTGAGCACCACAAGAGGGAAGAATGATTAATCCTTCAACCAATTCCCAGATTCAAGCTGATTTAAGACTCAGATTACCTTGAACAAAGGGAAGATCAGATCCTCTAAAGGAAGAACTACTATTATATAGTCAAAAATTTATAGGATGTTCACCCTCCTAGTCTTCCCTAAAGGGAACTAAGGATACTTACTGGTATGAATATTCATTGGATAAGGGTAAATAATCAGATCATTCATGGATTACTAGACACTCTCTAAAATGACATTGATCCTTGTAAACCCATCGGTCTACAGTCCAATAGGGATTTAGGGAAGTCAGGTAATTGACAGAGTATTGACTTGGACCCACAGTGTCCTCAATACAATGAGCCCAGCATTCTAACCCATTTACTGAGAAACTTAAAAGGCTTTTCTCAAATGCTCCCTGTGAGTTTTCCTCCCAGATTCAGAATATATAGTTGGAATGGATATACTCAGCAACTTTTGGAATCCTTACATTGGCTATGAAGGTAAAAGAGGCCATGTGGAAGCCACTGCAACTGGCTCTGAATAAAAAGATAGTAAACCAAAAGCAATATTGCAATCTTGGAGAGATTTCAGAGATTAGAGACACCACCAGGTACTTGAAAGGTAACAGAGGTGGTGATTCCTACCATATCCCCATTCAACTTGTCTTATATGCAGAGGACAGGTTTATCTAGAGGAATCACAGTGGATTATAACAAATTTAATTAGCTTGTGACTCCAATGGTAGCTACTATTCCTGTTGTGGTTTTTATTGTTGGAGTAAGCATACATATGCTAAGGGATGTGTGTGTGTGTGTGTGTGTGTGTGTGTGTGTGTGTGTATATATATATATATATGTATATATGTATATACATATATATGTGTGTGTGTATACATATATATATACGTCTATATATATATATATATTCCAAGATAGTGTGTGTATATATATATACATACACACACACACACACACACACACACACACACACACACAGATACCAATCAGGCCAATGCTATATTCTCTGAAGATACATTCTGCTACCATCAGAAGAAGTTTGCATTCAGTGGGCACAGCCAACAATACACTGTTACTGTCCTAACCTAGTGCTCTATCAACTCTATAATTCTTGTACATAATTTTACTTTCAGACTGTGATTAGCTTTCAATTCTAGGAGATATAATACTATTCATTACATTGAGAATATCATACTGTTGGGACCCAGAAAGTATGAAGTACTTAAGATGCTTTGCATGAGCTATTTATGACCCTTGGTTAGACACATGTGTTCCAGAACATGGGAAATCCCACAAAAATTCAGCCCTGCCATCCTGGAGAAATTTCAAGCGATCCTCTGGTTTGGAGCATATCCATATATCTGTCTCAAGGTGAAGGAGATTTGCTATATTTAGCATCTCCTACCAATTAGAAAAAGGTACAATATCTGATGGGCTTATTTGGGTATGTTACTTTAACCCATTCAGTAAGAAACCTGAAAGGTTTCCAGTTTTGAATGGGGTGGAGAACAAGAAAAGTATTTGCCATGGGCCTAAGATACTGTGTGAGCTATTCTGTGACTTGTTCCATCTGACCAGGAGATCCAGTGGTGTTTGAAATGTCTGTGGCAGGTACTGTCTTTAGTAAGCCTATGTAAATGTATCATAGTGCAGACCTTTAGGATTTGGGGAGAAAGGTATACCACCCCCTGTAGATAGCTATTCTTTTGAGAAACAACTTCTAGTTTGATTTGAGTCCTAGTAGAGACTGGACATTTGAGCTACTTAGAGGAACAAGAACCACTAAGTTACTGTATAAACTAAACTATGTGTTCTGTGACTCAGCCAGCAAGCCCTGAGTGTGTATAGAGGCACATATCATGATATAAAGTTGATATATAAGATATCAGCTTCAAGTAAGTCTTGAATGAATAAACTGCATGTGTAAGTGGTAGATGTCCATGGCCCCTACACTGGCTACATTGTCTTTCATCTCAGTTTACACCTATGATCTCATGTGGATTTCTCTATGACTAGTCGACAAAGAAAGGAAAGTGAAGCCCAGTTTATAAGATGGTTCTGTACAATATTCCAGAATTCCCTGAAAATGGCCAGCTGGAGCACTACTGCCTTGTCCTGGGATGAACTGTGAAGGACAGTAGAGAAAAGAAATCCTCCCAGTGGGCTGAGCACTGAACAGTGTTCCTGGTTGTTTATTTTGCCTAGAAGGAGAGATAGCCAGAGATGTGGATCAACATTGCAAACCTGAGTAGTGGCCAATATTTTAGCTGAATGGTCATGGATTTGGAAGGAATACAATGCAAGAACTTTGAAAACTGGAGATTAGGACTGGGGAAAGTATATGTAGATAGACTTCTCTGAATGGGTACAAGGTGTGAAGATTTTTGTGTCAAATGAGAAAAATCACCAATGAGCAGCTTTAGCAGAGGATGGTGGACAAGATGACTTGTACCGTAAATATCAGTCAGCCTCTTTCTAGCCATCTCTATTACTGACCAGTGGGCTCATGAACAAAGTGACCATAGCGGCAGGATGAACGCTATGCATGGACTCAGCAACATGACTTCCATTCACCAAGGCTAATCTGGCTGTTGTCTCTGCTGAATATCCAACCAGCCAAGAGCAGAAACCATTATTGAGCTTTAACATGGCATCATTCCTCAGGGAAATCATCTAGTCACATGGTAGCAGGTAGATTACACTGGATTATACTTCCATTATGGAATGGAATATGCACTTCTTTAGATATGGATTTACCTTTCCTCTCTCCAGTACTTCAGTGAAAACCACCATCCTTGTGCTTACAGGATGCATTAATTATAACCATGACATATCACACAGCATTGTTTCTTACCAAAAAACCAGCTGGTGGCACACTGTGAGGCTGTGGAAATGTCTTTGAAGGTGTGGTATATATTCTAAATCACTGACAAATATTGCTGTTTCTCCCATAGCCAGGATACTTGGCTCTGGAACTAAGGGATAGAAAGGGAAATAGCTCCTCTCACTCTTACTCAAATGATTCACTAGCAGAATTCTTTTCCACCTCCACAACTCTGGGCTTTGTTGGTCTAGAGATCTTTGTTCCCAAGGGAGAAATGCTTTCACCAGGGAATGGAGAAATGGTTTCATTATGTTAAAAGTTGAACATGTCACTTTTCTATCTTGGACATTCCATGTAGTGAACAAAAAAGCAAAAAAATCAGGTTTTTCTCTATTGGCTGGAGTGACTGATCATGACTGTCAAGGGAAATTGGGCTCTGGCTATATAAGGTGGCTAAGGAGAATGTCTGGAATTCAAGAGATTCCTTGTAGAGCCCCTTAGTACTTACATTCTATGATAAAAATTAAGGAAAAAACATAGCAACTTATAATACAAACAAGACTGCTTATAGCCCAGACCCACCTCCCATCTAATTTCCCTATCAAATAAGATATATTAATATGATTTAACTATATCATTGAATCAATTTGAAGTACAAGATACCAAAACCAAAAGACAACTGACAGAATGGAAGAAGATATTTGCAAATGACATATCAGATAAAGGGCTAATATCCAAAATCTATAAAGAACTTATCAAACTCAACACCCAGAGAACAAATAATCCAATCAAGAAATGGGCAGAAGACATAAACAGACATTTTGGCAAAGAAGATATCCAAATGACCAACAGACACGTGAAAAAGTGCTCAACATCAGTAAGCATCAGGGAAATACAAATCAAAACCACAATGAGATACCACCTCAAACCAGTAAGAATGGCTAAAATTAACAAATCAGGAAATGACAGATGTTGACGAGTATGCATGAAAAGGGAAATCCTTTTACACTGTTGGTGGGAATGCAAGCTGGTGCAACCGCTCTGGAAAACAGCATGGAGGTTCCTCAGAAAGTTGAAAATAGAGCTACCCTATGACTCTGCAACTGCACTACTGTGTATTTACCTCAAAGATACAAATGTAGTGATCCAAGGGGGCACTACACCCCAATGTTTATAGCAGCAATGTCCACAATAGCCAAACTATGGAAAAAGCCCAGATGTCCATTGACTGATGAAGGTTAAAGAAGATTGTAGTATATACACACACACACACAGGAATATTATGTAGCCATCAGAAATTGAAATCTTGCAATGACATGGATTTGCAAATGTCATTTGAAATTTGCAAATGTCAAATGAAATTTGCATGACATGGATGGAACTAGAGGGTATTATGCTAAATGAAATTAGTCAGAGAAAGACAATTATCATATGATCTCACTGATATGTGGAATTTAAGAAATAGGGGCACCTGGGTGGCTCAGTGGGTTGGGGCCGCTGCCTTCGGCTCGGGTCATGATCCCAGGATCGTGGGATCGAGCCCCGCATCGGGCTCTCTGTTCTGCAGACAGCCTGCTTTCTCCTCTGTCTTTCTCTGCCTCTCTGCCTACTTGTGATCTCTATCAAAATGAATAAATAAAATATTAAAAAAAAAAAAGAAAGAAGGCAGAGGATCATAGGGAAGAGAGCAAAAAATGAAACAAGACAAAACCAGAGAGGGAGATAAACTGTCGGAGACTCTTAAGTATAGGAAATAAACTGAGGGTTGTTGGAGGGGAGGGGGTGGGGGGAATAGGGGTGGCTGGATGATGGACATTGGGGAGGGTATGTGTTGTGGTAAGTGCTGTGTATTGCATAAGACTGATGAATCACAGACCTGTACCCCTGAAACAAATAATACATTATATGTTAATAAAATAATAAAAAAATTAAAAAAACAAAGTACAAGATATCAGTAGGTGACTCAGAAAGGAATGGACATCACCTGAATATTGACAAAGTGATTTTGTATTCTCTTTTGGATAAAGGTTTAGCATGTGTTTGGTTGTATAACTGATGGTTGCATCATATTAGATGGAAGCATGATTTTGCTATTTTATTATTTAGGACTTAAATACGGTTAAAAGGAGGATATAATAATTTCAACATACACCTTACACATACAAATTGACATGATCATGTACTTTCACACTGTCAACGTAGCTAAATTAAAAGTATCTTTTCTATATTTCTCAGATTAAGACTGGTTACTAGATAGACATTTTATGTGAAATTTGGCTGTCGGCAGTGAAGCAGCCATTATACTCCTTAGGTCATTGCTTAAATGTGAAAAAGAACAGATGCAGAGATGCCAGGGGGTTCTAGCTTGTCCTTACCTTGACCCACTCTGATTCTCTTTCTTCTTCCCAAATGCCTACTTTATTACTAGGCACAGATTTAAGAATAGGGTAAACTCCTTTAGGACAAGATCTAGGTGCTATTCATTATTAGAACACAGGGTTAGGCAGTTTATAAATGCTTGTTGATTTCCTTTAAAAAATTACCTTTGTGTTTTTCCTTTCTATTGTCTACTAGTGTGCTAAAACTGTAATTAATTTTGAGCTGGAAAGAATCAAGATTTTAATTCTCTTATTTTACAGATAAGGAGAGGGTTAGTACTTACTCATATTTAAACAATTATTTTATGAAAGAAAAAAATACTAGAATTCAAGCCTCTTGGCTCCTAGCCCCCTGCCTTGTCTTCTTTAGTATATATGGCTTCATTGCAATGAAAATAACTTGCTTTTGTAAAGTAATTTATACATTGAAACATGTCACATATGTTATCTTAGGTAATCTTTTCGATAACTCTCTGAGGTAATCATGGCAATTATTTCATTTTTTAAAAATAAAGTATTAGAGAAAAAAATCAGTTTACTTGTCTAAAGTACATATTTTTATACACAAATAAAACAATTTTTCCATTTATGCTTTTTAAAAGATATTATAAAAACTAATTTTGATTTGTCTTGCACATGGCTGAATTTGTAAAATGTGTGAATTAATGCATCTGTGAAGAATAGATTAAGAATCACTTATTTCACTGTTTTCATGATGAATATGTATTATCACAGAATCCACCTAACTCTAGTGGCCAGTGTAGACAGTGAAAGCAGTGACTCAAGGACTACTATTGTGAAAGACTTGAAAAGGGCAAGATTACTGAGTGTCCTTTCAGTAGAATACTGAGTGTTATCTAGCAAACTCTCTGGCAATTGTCTGATTCTATGGAAATGTGAACATTTGATTGTCTTTTGTCAGTCTATGCAAGTGTTTCATAGAGATGGGCATTAGTTTGTGGAAGGCCAATGAGGATGCAGATGTTTCATGGCCATATTGAAACAGGAGTCTTGTTCCCTTTTACAAAGCAAATGGATTTTGTCCAGTAGAAAATAGGTCTCATTTCAGCACATAGGTTATATGAGGGCAGGGCATCTTGACCAATGGTGCCATCAAATGATCAAATGGGAAAGAGAAAACCAAGCTGTTTTCCTAAAATATGTGGAATGAATTTTAAATAGCCAGAAGCAACCACACAAAACCAAGAAATAGCCACACAACTGCCTAAAAATGTACAATATAGCTATGGTGCAAAAATGATATAATGAAATTAAAATACAATTGACAGGGAGAAAATAATTTCAACATACACCTTATACACATGCAAATTATACATATCTGTAATTTATAAAGTGGCCCTTCAAGTTCATGAGAAACAAAAATCATCCACAACAACCAAAAAATAGAAAAGGTAGCAAAGGATACAAAGAAGAAAAAGTACAGGAATAAGAATCATGTGATGGAACACTTAATGTGTTCCACTACTAATCAGGTGGCTGCAAATTAAATGACAATTTTTTGCCATTAGATGACAAACATTAAAAAGGATGACATCTTCATTTTCATTACAGCATTATTCACAATAGCCAAGGCATGAAAGCTATGTAAATGTCCATCAAAAAATGAATGCATAAATGTAACATATGTATGTGTAGATACATACACACACACACACACACACAAAATGGAATATTATTCTGCCTTAACAAGGAAGGGAATTCTGTTGCTTACAACAACAAGAATAAACCTGGAAGGCATTATGCTAAATGAAATATGACAAGACCAAAATTGCATGGTATTCCTTATATGTGGAAATTTAAAAAAAGTTGAACTTAAAAACAGAGCATAAATCCACATCACTCAACATCAAGGAAATACAAATCAAAACCACAATGAGATACCACCTCACACAAGTCAGAATGGCTAAAATTAACAAGTTAGGAAATGACAGATGCTGGCAAGGATGCAGAGAAAGGGGAACCCTCCTACCCTGTTGGTGGGAATGCAAGCTGGTGCAGCCACTCTGGAAAATAGAATGGAGGTTCCTCAGAAAGTTGGAAATAGAGCTACCCTATGACCTAGCAATCACACTACTGGGAATTTACCCTAAGGAAACAAATGTAGTGATCCAAAGGGGCATGTGGACCCAAATGTTTACAGCAGCAATGTCCACAATAGCCAAACTATGAAAAGAACCTAGATGTCCATCAACAGATGAAAGGATAAAAGAAGACGTGGTATATATATATACACTGGAATACTATGCAGCCATCAAAAGAAATGAAATCTTGCCATTTGCAATGACATGGATGGAACTAGAGGGCATTATGGTGAATGAAATAAGTCAATCAGAGAAAGACAATTATCATATGACCTCCCTGATATGAAGAATTTGAGAGGTAATGTGGGGAGTTTGGGGGGTAGGGAAGGAAAAAATGAAACAAGATGGGACTGGGAGGGAGACAAACCATAAAAGACTCTTAATCTCACACACTGAGGGTTGCTGGGGGGGGTAAGGAGAGGGTGGTTGGGTTATGGACATTGGGGAGGGTATGTGCTATGGTGAGTGCTGTGAAGTGTGTAAAACTGGTGATTCACAGACCTGTACCCCTGGGGCTAATAATACATTATATGTTAATAAAAAATAAAAATTAATTTAAAAAATTGAGCATAAAAAAGTGGCTGCCAGGGACTGGAGAATGGGGAAAATAGAGAGAGGCTGGGTAAAAAGGTATAAACTTTTAGATATAGGATTAATAAGGTCTGAGGATCTTCTTATAACATGGAGAGTATATTTGATTGTATTGTATAATTGAAATTTGCTTAAATGTTCTCACAAAAAAAGAGGTATATATGTGATGGGCTGTATTAATTAATTAGATGGGGGAATCCTTTCACAATGTATATGTATATCAAGTCATCACATCATATACTTTAAATATCTTACACTTTTATTTGTCCCTTATACTTCAATAAAGCTGGGGAAAAAAAGGATGACAGTCACATGCAAAAAGTAGTATAAAATGGTACATACTTTTGGGAGGGGAATTTTAGTATTCACTATGTGTAAAAATACTGATGTGCAGTTTTACCCTTAGATATCTATTGTATAGTAGTTCTTACGTATATACACAAAAATATGAACAAAAGATATTTGTTATGGGATTGTTTATAATATCAAGAAATTTTAAGGTAAAATTAACACATAAAACAAATTTCTGGAGTAATCTGCACCAAAGAGTGTTAACCTATTCAAGAAGGTTACCAGTGTGTACCTGTGGTGAAAAAAGTGGTCCAGGTGAGACAACTATGTTTTCTCACATTCTTTTACATCATTTTAATTTATTATCAAAAAACAGGTAAATATTTATGACTTTTATAATATATCAATTTAAAAAGGAGAAAATAAAACTGCCTGTTCCAAGCCTAAATTTGACACAAAGAAAATTATCAATTCTACTCATAATACTTAGCCAATATGATTATTTTTATGTTTTTCTATTTTGGGGAAAGAAAAGATTAGAAAAACTAAGAAGGAGCTATTTCTTTTTTTTATTTTAAATTTTTTATTTTTTTATAACCATATAATGTATTATTAGCCCCAGGCGTACAGGTCTGTGAATCGCCAGGTTTACACACTCCACAGCACTCACCATAGCACATACCCTCCCCAATGTCCATAACTCCACCACCCTCTCACGACACCCCTCCCACCAGCAACCCTCAGTTTGTTTTGTGAAATTAAGAGTCTCTTATGGTTTGTGTCCCTCCTAATCCCATCTTGTTTCATTTATTCTTTTCCTACCCTCCAACTCCCCCACGTTGCATCTCCACTTCCTCATATCAGGGAGATCATATGATAGTTGTCTTTCTCTGATTGGCTTATTTCGCTAAGCATAATACCCTCTAGTTCCATCCATGTGTCGCAAATGGCAGGATTTCATTTCTTTTGATGGCTGCATAGTATTCCATTTTATATATATACCACTTCTTCTTTATCCATTCATCTGTTGATGGACATCTAGGTTCTTAACATAGTTTGAATATTGTGGACATTGCCGCTATAAACATTTGGGTGCATGTGCTCCTTTGGATAACTACG
The DNA here is from genome assembly GCA_003697995.1 of Taxidea taxus jeffersonii. NCBI lineage: Eukaryota > Metazoa > Chordata > Mammalia > Carnivora > Mustelidae > Taxidea > Taxidea taxus. The sequence goes on along the minus strand of ML093260.1, from coordinate 13,052 downwards.
TTTGTATCTTTAGGGTAAATACACAGTAGTGCAATTGCATAGGGTGGCTCTATTTTCAACTTTCTGAGGAACCTCCATGCTGATTTCCAGAGTGACTGCACGAACTTGCATTCCCACCAACAGGGTAGGAGGGTTCCCCTTTCTCTGCATCCTTGCCAGCATCTGTCATTTCCTGACTTGTTAATTTTAGCCATTCTGACTTGTGTGAGGTGGTATCTCATTGTCGTTTGGATTTGTATTTCCCTGATGCCGAGTGATGTAGAGCATTTTTTCACGTGTCTGTTGGCCATCTGGATGTCTTCTTTGCAGAAATGTCTGTTCATGTCCTCTGCCCATTTCTTGATTGGATTATTTGTTCTTTGAGTGTTGAGTTTGCTAAGCTCTTTATAGATTTTGGATACTAGCCCTTTATCTGATATGTCATTTGCAAATATCTTCTCCCATTCTGTCAGTTGTCTTTTGGTTTTGTTGACTGTTTCCTTTGCTGTGCAAAAGCTTTTGATCTTGATGAAGTCCCAGTAGTTCATTTTTGCCCTTGCTTCCCTTGCCTTTAGTGATGTTCCTAGGAAGAAGTTGCTGTGGCTGAGGTCAAAGAGGTTGCTGCCTGTGTTCTCCTCAAGGATTTTGATGGATTCTTTCTCACATTGAGGTCCTTCATCCATTTTGAGTCTATTTTCGTGTGTGGTGTAAGGAAATGGTCCAATTTCATTTTTCTGCATGTGGCTGTCCAATTTTTCCAACACCATTTGTTGAAGAGGCTGTCTTTTTTCCATTGGACATTCTTTCCTGCTTTGTCAAAAATTAGTTGACCATAGAGTTGAGAGTCTATTTCTGGGCTCTCTATTCTGTTCCACTGATCTATGTGTCTGTTTTTGTGCCAGTACCATGCTGTCTTGATAATGACAGCTTTGTAGTAGAGCTTGAAGTCTGGAATTGTGATGCCACCAACTTTGTCTTTCTTTTTCAACATTCCTCTGGCTATTCGAGGTCTTTTATGGTTGCATAGAAATTTTGGGATTATTTGTTTCATTTCTTTGAGAAATAATTGATGGTATTCTTATAGGGATTGCATTAAATGTGTAGATTGCTTTAGGTAACATAGACACCTTCATAATATTTGTTCTTCCAATCCATGAGCATGGAACATTTTTCCATTTCTTTGTGTCTTCCTCAATTTCTTTCATGAGTACTTTATAGTTTTCTGAGTATAGATTCTTTGCCTCTTTGGTTATCTTATGGTTTTGGGTGCAATTGTAAATGGGATTGACTCCTTAATTTCTCTTTTTTCTATCTTGTTGGTGTAAAGAAATGCAACTGATTTCTGTGCATTGATTTTATATCCTGACACTTTACTGAATTCCTGTACAAGTTCTAGCAGTTTTGGAGTGGAGTCTTTTGGGTTTTCCACATATAGTATCATATCATCTGCAAAGAGTGATAGTTTGACTTCTTCTTTGCCGATTTGGATGCTTTTAATTTCTTTTTGTTGTCTGATTGCTAAGGCTAGGACTTCTAGTACTATGTTGAATAGCAGTCGTGATAATAGACATCCCTGCCGTGTTCCTGACCTTAGCGGAAAAGCTTTCAGTTTTTCTCCATTGAGAATGATATTTGCGGTGGGTTTTTCATAGATGGCTTTGATAATGTTGAGGTATGTGTCCTCTATCCCTACACTTTGAAGAGTTTTGATCTGTCAGGAGGGATGCTGTACTTTGTCAAATGCTTTTTCAGCATCTATTGGGAGCATCATATCGTTCTTGTTCTTTCTTTTATTAATGCATTGTATCACATTGATTGATTTGTGGATGTTGAACCAACCTTGAAGCCCTGGAATAAATCCCACTTGGTCGTGGTGAATAATCCTTTTAATGTACTGTTGGATCCTATTGGCTAGTATTTTGGTGAGAATTTTTGCATCTGTGTTCATCAAGGATATTGGTCTGTAGTTCTCTTTTTTGATGGGATCCTTGTCTGGTTTTGGGATCAAGGTGATGCTGGCCTCATAAAATGAG
>RCUC01001145.1:0-12026 GCA_003697995.1 Taxidea taxus jeffersonii | reverse complement strand
GTTAGAACCAAGCAGATCAGGGACAGGGTTATTCAAGGATGTTGTGGAAAAGATACCTGAGCTACGGGTCATGGCAGCACAACCAACCCCACTGCCCCTCTGATCTGGGATCATCGCATATTAGCACAAAGTCATCTCTGTGAACAACAGATCCTGAGGTTAACAAACCTCCAGAACAAAATGAACAATTTTCAAAGAGCTGTCTGAGACATGTGATTGATCATAAATACTGCTTTGATCAATCATCATCATCACAAAGAAAGAGTAAAAATTATGTCCACCATTCAAATTAGTGAAGATTTGAACAGAATGTCATCTTCCACACACCACTACACTGAAAATGATTTTTACCCACCAGGAGAAGTCTATGTTCTTACACTTTGTTAAAAAAGAGATTAAAACTTTCCACAAAAACAGTTATAAAGTACATGTATTTTTCCCATCTTGGAACCTATTTATAAAAATAGAATTTGTGGGGGGAAAAGCACAAAGAAATATATAGATCCATTATTTATAAAAACAAAAACAGGAAAATATATATATTGATCTATATGAAGAATGATCAATTGAAGATCATGTATTATGTAACTAATGTATTTGCAAAGAACATGTAAAGATGTGAAAAATGATCCAGATATAATATTAAAGAAAAAAGATAAATGACATCTTTCCATAAAGCTGAAACCAACCCTAAAAGAAATATAGGAATGCATAGGTGGCTCAGTTGGTTAAGCAGTTACCTTCTGCTCAAATCATGATCCAGGGATCCCGGGATCAAGCTCCCATATCAGGCTCCTAGCTCAACAGGGAGCCTGCTTCTCCCCTGCCTGCCATACACGCTGCTTGTACTTGCACTCTGTCTCTCTCTCTCCCTCGCTTTCTCTGTGTCAAAAAAATAAAATCTTTAAGAAAAAAAATACAAAAGATTCTGGGACTACATCTAAATGCTAATAATTACAAGGCAATAGTGAGATTTGTGGTATTTTAATTTTCTTTTTGCACTTTAAAGTATTTTTTAAAACTATCCTTGATTCAGCAAGTAATTTTAATATGAGATAAAAACAATTCAGACAAGAACAGACGTGTACAGAAAAGGTCGATTCAGTGCCAAAGCCTAGGGGAATGCAGTAGGCAATTTGAGAAGATGAAAGACTCCAGAATACAGCAGGTTCCAGGAAAGCCTGAACATCTCCACGAAAATTGCTGCCAGAATCACAACATTTATTTGTTTTTTGTTTTTTGTTTTTTTCCCACAACGTTTTGAGACTGGTAATAGGGAGTATTTGGAATGCTGAGTGTTGGTCTCTCCTTCAAGAAATTGCCTATTCCCTGATGACGGATTGCAGAGTGAAGAAGTTTTGGAAAACAAATGGAAAAGGAGATTCTCTTCTAAACATAGCTATATTGTATGGCTAAAGGTAGTGAGAAAGTCATTAGAAGTTTCAGTATTTGTTAATATTTAGTTTCCTTTTCAAAAGTAAAATGTTAAGCTGTTTTAGAAAAACACATTTTTTCCTAATTTTTTCAACTTTATTGTGATGTACTTATACAAAAAGGTGCATACATTTAATGTACTCATTTTAATGAGTTTGGAAATATGCAAACACACATGATAGCATCACCACAAACACGGTAAAATCATCCATCACAATGACTGCATTTGTGTATTTATCCTCCTTCACCACTCTCCTCTCAATGCCAATAGTAAAGAAGGTTCTAGAACTCAGGCTTTTATGTTACTAAAACCAACATGAGATGAACATGCTTGAAGAAGAATCAGGAGCATGTTTGTTTCTCCCAGGAAAACACCTAATGGAGCCTAAAATTGTCCCCAGAAATAAATGGTATTCTGAAGGAGCATTTTCAAGATTCCCAGATATTAGAGACATAAAGGGGCTGTGATCTGTTATCAGCAAATTAGTTAATGATTGTGAGTCCTTCTTTTTCTATCACAGATTTTATGTAGAAATCTCCCCACAGATAGGCTTTGTTTGGTCATCACATCTTCTTTTAAATGTGAGTGGATTTAGGTAGGTCACAAGCTTTGAGGTTTATCATTGACTCCTCTTTTCTTCATGGTCTTATATCCAGTCCTTTCACATTTATTGGCCAGTGAAGGCATTTTATCTCATTAAACAGAAAGCAAGCCAGAACCACAAGCATTCTGGTATCTTAGACTGTTGATTTCAGAATTTCAATTCTTATTCAGCCCTCAACTTTGAAAATTGGAAATAAAAAGTATAATTCCGGTGGTACATTTAGGAGGACATATGATTTTCAAAGACAGAATAGAAAATAAGATCTAGTTAAATTCCTTCAGCTTGAAACAAAGTAGCAACAAATAAATGAACCAATTTACATAAGCTTACAGGAGAGATGGCTCAAACCTTACTTGGAGGCAACCAGCCTTCTGTCAACCTACAGCCTCTCCTGGTGAGAACATGAGTTATGTCATGAATCAGCTTCATTTGAAGTGTACCACTCCAAATCTTTTTGGGTTTATTGTCCAGTCATGGTTGCAACAAACAGACACATCACTTATTGGCAGGCTCCACAAAGGGAGAACATGGTAACCTCTTGCCTTAGGCCTGCACTGTGCTCCTCTTGCTTCTTGCCCCAGGGCTGACACAGAGGCAAGACACATTCTCAGGTATTCACTTGGTATTCATACATGTGAGGAAGTTTGGGGGAATGAACAACTCATAGGATAAATACCGACCGACGGTAAATGAGATCCAATGGATTAATGGTTCCCTCCTTGTTTTCCTGGATGGACTATCATAAGATGTATTTGATAAGGCTTCAGAGTTGGGCCTGCAGGAATGGTCCATAGTCACCCATAAAGGTGACTGGCTCATTATTGATTTACCATCTCTCAGCTCCAAATTCCTTTTTGCCTGTTCTATGATGATGGTGTTGGGAGTCTGTACATACTTTTCTTTTGTCAGCTGACACAATATTAAGATGTGTCAGTGGAAGGCAGTGGGGGAACACTAGAGGGACAAGGAGTTTTCTCTTCCTGGTTTCTGTGTGCTTTGTTGGCCAGACTCTCACAGAACATGCTATTTTTCCATTGCTTGGCACTGTGTGTTTCTTCAATACTCAGTTCCAGCAGTGCACAGCTTCCTCCAATATAGCCACTGAGCATGTTCCCTGTTCTTCACTGGGACAACAGGACATAACCAGAGCCCCAGACAGTATATAGCAGGCTTCCGGCTGAGGGAACATCTCCTACCTCTTCTCTTTAGCCTTGGGTATGTGTATACAAATAAGGGCAGCACAGATCTACCATCTAGTGAACTGGCAGCCCAACCTTTATCTCAAAAGGGCAGCCTGGAGCTATCCCCACCTGAGCCTCACATAGAAATATATTATAGTCCTATAAAAGGCACTCTCTGTCTATCCCAGTTCCAGCAGTGCCCAGCACTCATAAGCTTGTCTGGCACCCAGAGCTCAGAGACTTGACACCTTTCTTGGCACTCCCAGAGGGCAAGATTGTGTTTTGCAAGCTTCACCAAGAAAAACCTTAGTAACTTCACAGGCTTAAAATTTACATACAAAAGTAAATTTGTCCACTTAAAAATATACTTTTTCATTGAGGAGAGGAGAATACCCAAATTCCTTGAAGACTATTAGACATGGGATATCATCTCTTGCTGATAATAGGAAACCAAATATTCCATCATGTTCTTTTTTGATTAAAGTATGAGATTATTATGGACAAATTTAGTCTCAATGATTTTCATACCTATGAGATTACTGGGGTGAGATGATTAATGGAATTATGGACAAATTTTATCTCAATGGTTTCATCCCCAGAGGCCTATTTATATAATTGGTTATATTACATTCATGAGCTGGTAAAATATTCATGTTTCCACATCTGTGAATCACAACCATTATGGTAGGAAAGACAAAGTACAAAGTCAAAGTAAGCACAAATAAAGTTTGTGAACAGTTGTCTCAGAATCCCCTGACATTTATCACTGTCTTATAGATGCATCTCCATTAATTCACATTCATGGCCTCACTGAAGGTTCTGATAAGTTACTGGAAGAGAAGGAAGATATTCAGGATTTGTTTACGGATGGATTGGTGGGCAAGTTGGTACTAACCAGAAGTAGAATACAGTGGCACAACAGCGTCATACATGGATGCCCATAAAGAGAAAAAAAAAGAAAGAAAAAATTGCTGAAAGACAATTCTCATAATGGACAGTGGTTGTTAACCTTGTGTAGAAAGAGAGGTTGTCTAAGGTATGTGGTGGTACATGGACTTCTGTACTTTGCTAAAAGGCTTGGCTAGTTGGTCAGTGAATGGAACTAGCAAATGTGAAAGAAAAGAGATAAGGGGTGCCTGGGTGGCTCAGTTGGTTAAGCCTCTGCCTTTTGCTCAGGTCATGGCCCCAGGACCCTGGGACCCAGTTCTGCATTAAGTTCCCTGTTTGGTGGGGAGTCCGCTTCTCCCTTTCCATCTGCAGCTCTCTCTGTCTATCAATCTCAATATCTATCTATCTCAAATAATAAAATATTAACAGGAAAAAAAAAGAGGATGCAGAAAATGATAGATTTTCTTTGTTCCTGCCTGTCTAAAAAAATTGATTTTTGCTTTTACATTTTATTGATGGATTGACTATATACAGAATTGTTAGGCTGTAATAATTTTCTCTGAACATTTTTAAGGTTTAGTTTAATATAGTGAATAAAACTAGAGATATGATTTTGGTTCTATATGCCTACACTGTAAAAACTTAACTCCACAGTGCCTTGGGTTTCTCTACCTGTAAAAGGTTGATACCTATTTCATTGGGTTGTTGTATAGAATCGGTAATTCAGTAATTTTTAAACCATTAGAATACAACTTAGCATATAGAAACAATTAAACCAATCTTACCTATTCACAGATAGGCCTCTGTTACCAAAACTGAACTTTCTTGCCTTTTTTGTAGGTCTTTTCCCTACTCTAAGAGATTAGGCTCTACATTTTTGTCTTGGTACCTTGAAATTCCACAATATTGTTTCTATATATACCTATTTTGTTGTTCTTCTTTCTTTTTCCTTCTTTGCTCAGTAGTATTCAGTTGGATAGATGTAGCAAATTTGTCTAACATCCAATCGACAGATTTAAGTTGTTTTCACATATTAGCTATTATATAGACAGCTACTACAAACATTCCTTGACATTTGGTGCATAAATAAAAAACAACTGTGGTATGAAATAGAAATGGGGTTGCTTGGTCAAATAGATGCTCACCTTTATTAGAAATTGCCAGAGGGTCCTGAAATGGCTGTATTCAGTGTCTAATGACCCACAATTTGCCAATACTTTTTTTTTAAGATTTTTTGAAATGATTACCTGTTTTTTGGATGTTGAGTTTGAGAAGTTCTTTACAGATCTTGAATATCAGCCCTTTTTCTGCAGTGTCATTTGCAAATATCTTCTCCGATTCCGTGGGCTGCTTCTTTATTTTGTTAACTGTTTCCTTTGCTGTGCAGAACCATTTTATCTTGACAAAATCCCAAAAGTTCACTTTTCCTTTTGTTTCCATTGCCCTTGGAGAAATGTCTTGAAAGAAGTTGCTGTGGCCGATGTCGAAGAGGTTACTGCTAATGTTCTCCTCTAGGATTTTGATGGATTCCTGTCTCACATTGAGGTCTTTCATCCATTTTTAGTTTATCTTTGTATATGGTATAAGAGAATGGCTGAGTTTCATTCTTCTATTCATAGCTGTCCAATTTTCCCAGCACCATTTATTGAAGAGACTGTCTTTTTTCAACTGGATATTTTTTTCCTGCTTTGTCAAATATTATTTGACCATAGAGTGGAGGGTCCATATCTGGGCTCTCTACTCTGTTCCACTGGTCTATCTGTCCTTTTTTGTGTCAGTACCATGCTGTCTTGGTGATCAGAGCTTTGTAATACAGCTTGAAATCAGGCAACATGATACCCCCAGGTGTGTTTTTCTTTTTCAACATTTCCTTAGCGATTCAGGGTCTTTTCTGGTGAACAAACACTTCTCCAATGAAGACATAAAAATGACTAGCAGACACATGAAAAAATGTTCATCATCATTAGCCATCAAGGAAATTCAAATTAAAACCACATTGAGATGCCATCTTACACCAAGTTAGAATGGCAAAGATTAACAAGGCAATAAATAACAAATGTTGGAGAGGATGTAAAGAAAGGGGAACACTATCTCACTGCTGGTGGGAATGCAAGTCAGTGTAGCCACTTTGTAAATCAGTATGGAGACTCCTTAAAAAATTAAAAATAGAGCTCCCCTATGACCTGGAAATTGGGTATTTACCCCAAAGATACAGATTAGTGAAAAGAAGGGCCATATGCATCCCAATGTTCATAGCAGCACTATCCACAATAGCCAAACTGTGGAAAGAGCTGAGATGCCCTTCAACAGACAAAAGGATAATGAAAATGTGGTTCATATATACAACGGATTTTACTCAGCCAACAGAAAGGATGAATACCCAAATTTTGCATCAGCATGGATGTGACTGAAGGAGACTATGTTGAGTGAAATAAGTCAAGTAGAGAAAGTCAATTATCATATGGTTTCACTTACTTGTTGAGCATAAGAAATAATGTGGAGGACATTAGGAGAAGGAAAGGAAAAGTGAATTGGGGGAAATTGGAGGGGAAGACAAAATAAGAGAGACTGTGGACTCTGAGAAACAAACTGAGGGTTTTAGAGGGGAGGGGAGTGGGATGGGTGAACTTGGTGGTGGGTATTAAGAAGGGTACAGGGGCGCCTGGGTGGCTCAGTGGGTTAAAGCCTCTGCCTTCGGCTCAGGTCATGATCCCAGGGTCCTGGGATCGAGCCCCACATCAGGCTCTCTGCTTGGCAAGGAGCCTGCTTCCTCCTCTCTCTCTGCCTGCCTCTCTGCCTACTTGTGATCTCTGTCAAATAAATAAATAAAATATTTTAAAAAAAAAGAAGGGTACATATTGCATGCAGCACTGGGTGTGCTGCATAAACAATGAATCTTGGAATACTGCATCAAAAGCTAATGATGTATTTTATGGTGACTAACATAACACAATTTAAAAAAAGATTTTATTTGTTTACTTGAGAGAGAGAGTGAGAGAGAGAAAGAAGCAGAGAGAGCAGGGCTGGGAACAGAGAAATAGATTCTTGCTGAGGAGGGAAGCCAACACAGGGCTCTATCCCAGGACCCTGAGATCATTAGCTGAGGCAAAAGCAGATGTTTAACCATCTGAGCCACCCAGGTGCCCCAATTTCAACATTACTTACTGTTACTAAAGTATTTGATTTTAGTTATATTAATAAGTTGGTATTGGTATCTCATTCTGATTTGATTTTTTATTTCCTCATGAAATAAATGTAGAGCACATTTTCATGTTTGTATTACCATTCATCTACTGCCTTTTGTGAAGTGCTTGTTTAAATCACTTGCATAAAATTTTATTATTTACTTATTTTTTTAAAGATTTTATTTATCTGACATGGAGAGATCACAAGTAGGCAGAGAGGCAGGCAGAGAGAGAGAGGAGGAGGAAGCAGGCTCCCTGCTGAGCAGAGAGCCTGCCGCAGCACTGGATCCCAGGGCCCTGAGATCATGACATGAGCAGAAGACAGAGGCTTAACCCACTTAGCCACCCAGGTGCCCCATTTGCATAAAATTTTAATGAGTTACTTGTCTTTCCATTAATTGATTGCAGAACTTTATTTTTCAGTTATATGCATTACGAATACTTCTCCACCTGTGACTTGCCTTTTCAAATTTATAATGCTATCTTTTCAAATTGATTTTTTTTTACTTTGATGAAGTTCATCATAGATTTTCTTTTTATACCTATGATTTTTGTAGACTAAGAAATCTTTGCTTTCCTCAAGTTCATGACAATACTATTCTATTTCTTCTTTTAGAATCTTTATACATTCAGCTCTCAGATTTAGGCTAATATTACAATTCAAATAATGACTTTTCACATTGAAGTAAGAGTTCAGATTCATTCTGTTTTATACAGATAATTAGTATAGCGCCATGACATTTTTCTGTCCCTGAACTACATTGATCTCCATTGAAAATTAACTGTGCTTGGAGCTATTTCTGCTTTCTTTATCATTTCTTCAATAATGTATTGATCTATCCTACATAAATACAAGACCACCACTAAGATATGCAAGACACTGTAGAATCCCTGTCTAGATAAAAAAAATTATTAAAATTTTACTTGGGGCACCCAGGTGGCTCAGTCATTAAGCATCTGCCTTCGACTCAGGTCTGATCCCAGGGTCCTGGGATCAAGGTCCACATTAGGCTCCTTGTTTGGTGGGAAGCCTGCTTCTCCCTCTCCCATGCCCCCTGCTTGTGTTCCCTCTCTCTCTGTGTGTCTCTGGCAAATAAATAAAATCTTAAAAAAGAAGAAAAGAAAAGAAAATTATATTTAGAAATCCAGGGCTCATGTGGAATACAATTATTTACAGATGAAGACTTAAGATAATGGATAAAAAATATATTTATTGTTGTATTAGGTTGCTAAGGCTGCCATAACAAAGTAACACAAACTGAAAAGGTTAAACAACAGAAATATACTGTATCATAGTTCTGGAGCTTAGAAAGCCAGGATTAAAGTATCAGCCGGATTGGTTTCTTCTCTTGGCTATGAAGATGAATCTACTCAGTGCCTCTCTCCTACCTTCTGCTGGTTTACTGGAAACTGGCTTGTAGGCACATCAACTAGAGCTCTGCCTTCATTTCCTCATGGCATTCCATCTCTGCTTATGTCCCCATGTCCAAATTGGCCCTTTTTATATGGACACCAGTCATATTGGAGTAAGACCCACTCTACTTCACCATAACTACATCTTTTTTTTTTTTTAAGATTTTATTTATTATTTGACAGAAAGAGATCACAAGTAGGCAGAGAGGCAGGCAGAGGGGGTTGGGGGAAGCAGGCTCCCTGCTTGAGCAGAGAGCCCGATGTGGGCTCCATCCTCCATCCCAGGACCCTGAGATCATGACCTGAGCCGAAGGCAGCGGCTTAACACACTGAGCCACCCAGGCTCCCCCACCATAACTACATCTTAACTAACTACATCTTTAATTACCCTATTTCCAGATAAGGTCATATTCTGAGGTACTGGGGATTACAACTTCAACATATGAATTTGGAGGGGAGGGAGCAATTCAACTCTTAACAATTGCCCAGTCAGTGCACATACATTGTCTTGCTTTTTGCAGTATCTAGGACCTTCACTACAATGTTGACATCAGCAAGGTTCTCCCTGAAGTTTGAGGAAGCACAGCATAGACCTAATTATTTCCCCTTTACACAGATTTGATTTCCTTATTTGAATGTGGTAATGAACGCTGCATGGTGGAGTGACTGGTGAGAGCACCTTGTTCAGGTGAGTAAGAAATGAGGCAGGAAAAAGCCATCTGGTGTTAATCCTTCTAAAGTCAAATAGAAGGATGTTTCCTCTTCAGCATCACGGTGGGAAGTTTTGCTTCCTGAAGAGATAGTAATAAGAGATTCTCACTATAATTAGGGGACCACATCTGAACAGTATACTTAGGGAGGTCCACTATTATAGTTTCCTAACATCATGTCTCAGCACAATGAAAGTGAGAAAAATGTGAAAAGTTGGAGCTGTTTTGAAAGCTCAGGTAAAGTCAGTCACCATGAATTTGCAATGGCTCTAGTCTGATCATTTGTGTTACTCTTCTAGAGGTTGGTCAGTGGTAAGGGGAGGTAGCAGGAGACAGTTACACTGGGAGTAGTAGTTGTGATGGATTGATATATATTGAGGTTATTCACATGAGTATGGTTGAAATGAAGAGCTATGAAGACTAGGCTTCAGAGAAAAGTACTGTACAAGAAAAGAGGACTGAAAGGATTGGGGAAAAAATACATATATATGGTTTGAAGGAAATGATAATTTAAAAAAACATGGAATGAGGTAAAAAAAAAAAAAAACCCACTACACAGGTATGGTGGTATAGTTAGAGTGAGATTCTCAAAAATTCAGGGACTGAGTGGATCTGAGTTTTGGCAAGGCTCAGGCCATTGTCCATGTGTGATTGACTGAATGTCTACAATGGAGTTAAAGGTTAATACAACTGAGTATATAGGAGCTATGAGGCTATGAATGTGGATGAGCTTTCTACATAGTTACACTGAAGTGTCCCATGATTCTCAACAATGTCTTCTTCCATCATAACTAATTTTCCAGGGCGCCTGGGTGGCTCAGTGGGTTAAAGCCTCTGCCTTCGGCTCGGGTCATGATCCCAGGGTCCTGGGATCAAGCCCCGCATTGGGCTCTCTGCTCAGCAGGGAGCCTGCTCCCCCACCCCACCCCCCGCCTGCCACTCAGCCTACTTGTGATATCTGCCTGTCAAGTAAATAAATAATTTTAAAAAAAACTAATTTTCCAAACATTTTCTCTGTCTCTCCCCTCACAACATTACAAAACACAAATCAAATGGTATAGCTAAAAGACTATAGCAACTGACCTTAACTAGCCCCTCAATACAGCTCACAAATCCTTGAACGTTCTACTGGAGCCTGGGGTTTAGAGAAGGGCTGTGAACCAGGTGCCCAAGCCCTCAATTCATCGTACAGAAAGACCAGCTTTTCAAAGACACAAACCATGAGGAAAACTTTAGGAAATTTAGGAGGGTAACTCAGGAAAGGACTGATCTGCCTCCTGCACACTCATTTCAGTAATCCATGCCCACCTAAACTTGAAAAACTGGGGTTGGCCTAACAAGTAATGTCCACGAAGGCTTGGATGTCAAGCCACCATGGCATTGGGGATTGTGGAAGATGGAGGAAATGAGGAAACTTGGGTCATATCCCAAGATATCATGTTTCATTTGGGGAGAAAAGTTCTTCCAGTGAAGAAGAGGGAGGATAAGGAGAGAGAAGGGGAGGGAGAGCAAGAGAAAGAGGAGGCGGGGGGGGGGGAAGTAGAGGAGAAGGAGGAAAAGGAAAAGGAGGGGAAGAGGAAGAGGAAGAAAAAGGAGAAGAAGAAGTAGGAGAAGGAGGGGAGGAGAAAGAGGAAGAAAAAGGAAAAGGAGAAGAAGAAAGAGAAAAGAAAGAAGATGACAACGACGACTATGATGATGACTAGGAATATGAGGACATAGAGAAGGGTAGGATAAGAAAGAAGAGGAAGGCAAGGAGAAGGTAGGAAAGAAAGAGAGGATGGGGACAATATGGGAAGGGGGAAAGGGAGGTAAAAAAGGAAGAAGAGGGAGAGGAGGTGAGCCTGGCATGTTTTCTCTACTTTCTTAATACCAAATATTTAATGTATGAAAGCTGAAAGAAGAAGACAAAGAAAAAAGAATTGAAGAGACAAATCCAAAATTACAGTATTAATCCCCAAAATAAAACTATGTGTCTGTAAACCCGGACTCCCTAACAAAAACAGTTCTAGCCCAGATTTTTGTTATGATAGTATCTAAAAATAAATCCCGACCTTTGAGAACATAATAATGGCAATTCACCATAAACAGATTACTGTAAACTTAACAGTCATGGTAAACTTTTGTGTGATTTCTTCCCCTATAAATGTATGTTGGGTGGTGGATTTTGTGAGGCATAGTTTCTGAAGTCTGAACTCTACAAATGAATCCTTACTTTCTGTTTTTAAATACTTCTTTTTCTCAAATCCTCATTTGAAATGTCATGCATCAGGGAAGACTTAGAAAAAGGAAGAATACCAGCAAGGACCTAAATAGGGAGTGAGAAGAAGTTCTGCATAAGCTTAACTGTTCAGACTGAGTGAGGAGGGCCTTCCAGCTTCAACAAATTTCTTTTTTCGTTTTCTTTTTCTTTTTTGAATGTAAAAAAAATTTAATGATTATACTGCAGTATTTTGTTTGTTTTTTAATGTGTTGTAATATTTTTTATTATGTTATGTTAGTCACCATACAGTACATCATTAGTTTTTGATGAGTGTTCCATGATTCACAGCTTCAACCAAATTTCAAAAGACCTATGACAAGACCTCAATCTGGAAGTCCTCCTGCCTCTCC
>RCUC01001142.1:0-105278 GCA_003697995.1 Taxidea taxus jeffersonii | reverse complement strand
TTTGGCTTAAAATCTAATTGATCTGATATAAGGATTGCCACCCCAGCTTTCTTCTGATGTCCATTAGCATGGTAAATTGTTTTCCACCCCCTCACTTTCAATCTGGAGGTGTCTTCAGGTCTAAGATGAGTTTCTTGTAGGCAGCATATGGATGGGTTTTGTTTTTTATCCATTCTGAAATCCTGTGTCTTTTGATTGGGGCATTTAGACCATTTACGTTGAGGGTAACTATTGAGAGATATGAATTTCGTGCCATTGTATTGCCTGTAAGGTGATTGTTACTGTATATTGTCTCTGTTCCTTTCTGATAATACTTTTAGGGTCTCTCTTTGCTTAGAGGACCCCTTTCAATATTTCCTGTAGAGCTGGTTTGGTGTTTACAAAGTCTTTCAGTTTTTGTTTGTCCTGGAAGCTTTTAATCTCTCCCTCTATTTTCAATGATAACGTAGCTGGATAAAGTATTCTTGGCTGCATGTTTTTCTCGTTTAGTGCTCTGAATATATCATGCCAGTTCTTTCTGGCCTGCCAGGTCTCTGTCAATAAGTCTGCTGCCAATTTAATATTTTTACCATTGTATGTTACAGACTTCTTGTCCCGTGCTGCTTTCAGGATTTTCTCTTTGTCGCTAAGACTTGCAAATTTTACTATTAGATGGCCGGGTGTGGACTGATTCCTATTGATTTTGAGGGGTGTTCTCTGCACCTCCTGGATTTTGATGCTTGTTCCCCTTGCTATATTAGGGAAATTCTCTACAATAATCCTCTCCAGTATACCTTCTGCTCCTATTTCTCTTTCTTCTTCTTCTGGAATCCAAATTATTCTAATGTTGTTTCGTCTTATGGTATCACTTATCTCTCGAATTCTCCCCTCGTGGTCCAGTAGTTGTTTGTCTTTCTTTTGCTCAGCTTCTTTATTCTCTGTCATTTGGTCTTCTGTATCACTAATTCTGTCTTCTGCCTCATTTATCCTAGCAGTAAGAGCCTCCATTTTTTATTGCACCTCATCAATAGCTTTTTTTATTTCAACTTGATTAGATTTTAGTTCTTTTATTTCTCCAGAAATGGCTTTTATTTCTCCTGACAGGGTTTCTCTAATATCTTCCATGCCTTTTTCGAGACCGGCTAGAACCTTGAGAATCGTCGTCCTGAATTCCAGATCTGACATATTACCAATGTCTGTATTGATTAGGTCCCTAGCCTTCGGTCCTGCCTCCTGCTCTTTTTTTGTGTGGTGAGTTTTTCCTCCTTGTCATTTTGTCCAGATAAGAATCCGCTGTTCTCCTTGTTAAGTGAACTTGGTCTTGGCTGGATTTCTTGTTGATCTTCTGGGGGAGGGGCCAGTTGTAGTGATTCTCAAGTGTCTCTGCCCCAGGTGGAATTGCACCGCCCTTACCAGGGGCCGGGCTAAGTAATCCTCTCAGGTTCGCTTTCGGGAGCTTTTGTTCCCTGAACGCTTTCTGTAGAGTTCCGGAGGACGGGAATGAAAATGGTGGCCTCCCAATCTCCGGTTCAGAGGAGCTGAGAGCTAGGGGCCCCAGTCTTCAGTGCGCCTTCAGAGAAAAGCATTTAATCACTCCCGTCTCCCCAGCCTCCGGCCGTGCTTGGAGAAAATCGTGCATAATCAATCCTGTCTCACTGGCTTCTGGGAGCTCTCTGAGCTCACACAGCCTGTGACCAAGCGTCTCTGTCTCTGGCAGAGTCCCACCTGGAGTCTCCGAACCCCGTAGATCCCTGAGCTCTCCCGGGTCAGAGTTTCCCCGGATCTTGTGGGGACCCCTCGCACAGAGCACCGGCCAGTGTCACAGACCACGGCTCTAAGAAACCTCGGCTCTGTCTCCGCAGCCGGCTTCCCTGCTCTAACATCTGTGAGCTCTGCGACACTCAGACACCCCCAATCTTTCTGTGACCCTGTGGGACCTGAGTCCACGCTGTCCCCGCGAGGTCTTCACCCCAGTTTAGCCTCTGGAGTGATGTCCCTCCCTGGAGCAGACTTTTAAAAGTCCTGATTTTGTGCTCCGGTGTTCCGCCGCTTGCCGGGAGCCGGCCCCTCCCCCTGGAGTCTATCTTCCCGTCGCGTTGGATTCACTTCTCCACTGGTCCTACCTTTTAGAAAGTGGTCGATTTTCTGTTTCTAGAATTGTTGTTTTTCTTCTCTTCGATCTCCTGTTGGATTCGTAGGTGTTCGGAATGGTTTGATAGGCTATCTAGCTGATCTCGTGCCACCTGATGTCATCTCAGCCTGCTACTTCTCCGCCATCTTGACTCCTCCCCCAAGACACTCATTCTTTAAATCATTGTTTCCTCAGAAGCCAGATATGTAAAGCATATAACCTTAGGGATACTCGAAGGAGCTCTAATCAGTACAGTTTTATATTTTAATATATAATAAGCAGCTTTGCAAAATATTAAAAATTATTAAATTTAAAAATATGGTTTTCTTGGTACATACCAGAGAAGAAACTTTGAGTTTGGCTGTACTTTGTTTTTCATCTTTTCTTCCCACAAAACTGGCTAACTTCAATTCCTACATATGGAAGGGATTTCAAAATTCTCTCTTAAATAGATGTCTAATTAAAAATTTTAAATTTAAAAACCATCCCAATGAAAGAAGAAGCATGTGGATGTAGGATAAATGAACAGATGAACACAAATGTGTTAGATAGCATATCAGTTGTAGATGTTAAACAAAGGAAGAGTCTCATTGCTAAGTAAGTTTGAGAGATACTCAGTGATTAGGAAGTCAAATAGGTTTCTTTATTGCAGGACTTCTCACAGCCTTGGATATTGATGTACATTGTGCTACTTTGGTTAAAGAGTAGTATTCTCCAAAGTTAGGCCACAAACCACTGAACTTTGGGAAAGTTGGAAATGTGTTCTATTCATCATTTTATTCTCAGTGTATCCTATAATACCTGACAGTTAATTGATACTCAATACATAAGAGTTGATTAAATTTAAATAATATCTGAGTTTTAGTCCCTTTGGCACAACTAAATAGCTTTATTACTGAAGTACATAACCTCTTTTCTCTGGTACTATTTCTGTTATATAAGAGACTTTTAAAAAGACAAAATCAAAGCAGACATGAAACAAATAAATAAAAGCCTGAGGTTGTAGGCTATTGAACTTCTGAAAATTTTGATCTGAACTTTCTTTGTATTCTAAGATCTAGAGAAGTGTTTCATGCGCAAGTGGGCAAGTTGTGTCCCACATAAGAAGAAAAATATGTTTAACTCTCAGTGTCTCACCCCATCTGTTTTATTATTTCTTACTGCTTTCTATGTAAGTTATGCTTAAAATACACTTGTCCACTTTTAATGGACTTCATTTTGGATAGGATATTATGTTGAATTTCATTTTTAAGCTTATTCTGAGTAAATTATATATTTTTTCTCTATAAGTTCATTGCAATTAAAAGTAAATATAGGGAAAAATTCTGTTTACTCTTATTGATACTTAAGTGCCAGGTGCTATTCTAAATATAGTACATTTATCATAATATCTAATTTTATTTTATTCTCTCAGTATTGCATGAGATAGTTATTACTGTCTTTTATTTTTCTTGATGAGAATAAAATTTGAAGATCAGAAACACTAAGGAATTTTTCCAAACACACATAGTTAGAGATTTACAGAGTTGAGATGTAGACTCACTTTTATACTGACTCAAAAATCACACACCTTAAATAATAATTAGAAATTTGAAATACAAAAATCAAAATTCCTCTCCCCTCTTGGCTTTGTCAGGACTTCATTACTCTGAGACATTACTGGAAAGAAGAAAATACCTTCTATGTTAAAATCCCTCACTTTATGATGAATTTGTACCCTATTCCAGTTTTATCTCCAAAGTGATAGATGGATTCAAACAGACAGAAGGTGAGGGATTGGAATTGGAATATCTGAGGTCTCAAACGATTTTCTCCCTCCTATGACAATATTGAATGAACTTAAACTCATGTTAGCATCAAGATCTTCAAAACATCATTCATTGTGGGGAAAAGAGAATCAATACTAACATTAGGATCTTCCCTCTTATTTAAAGCTTTAATTCACTTCTGCTTATGACATACATAGCTCAGACAGCTAATAAATTTCATTTAATAATATTGCCTATGAATTTTACATATTCATCTTTTTATTTTTCCATCAGTCACTACATTCGTGCCTCCATTGATTCGCCAAATATTTATTGAGGACCTATCATGTGCTCACACTTTTGTAGACTCTGGGATGCATCAGTGAAGAGAAAGGACAAAAATCTATGACCTAATGGAACTCAAGTTTTGATGGAGTATAGACACACCACAAATAAAATGAATTTGTTAATTTTTTTAATTCTTTTTTTAAAAAGATTTTATTTATTTGACAGAGATCACAAGTAGACAGGCAGGCAGAGAGGGGGGTGGAAGCAGGCTCCCCACCAAGCAGAGAGCCCGATGTGGGGCTCGATCCCAGGACCCTGAGATCATGACCCAAGCTGAAGGCAGAGGCTTAACCCACTGAGCCACTCAGGTGCCCTGAATTTGTTAATTTTATAGCACATGAAAATATTTTAAGTCTGTGGGAGAAAATAACTCAGAGAAGGCAGATAAGGAATTTTGGAGAATAGGGGTGAATTTTACATTGAGTATTCACATAAGAACTTGCTGGAAAGGTGACACTTGAACAAATACATGCAAGAGGTGAAGAAATGAGCCAGTTGGATATCTAAAGGAAGAACATTCCAGGTGGAGGGAAGAGCAAGGTGGCAACTAGTTTAAAAGCACATTAGTGACAAAAAGAGTACCAGAGAGGTGGAAAAGCCATTACAATTGCATTGCAAAAGCTATCACAAGCACAATGTGTAAGAGGTGGCTCTCCATATCACCTTGAACTTGGCTGAACTTCTGTCTTCTTAAATCAATGGAATCTGGTGGAAATGATGCTGTGTCACTTACAAAACTCAATCACAAAAGTCATACAGCCTTCACCATTCTCTTGGGAACCTTGTGGTAGAGAAAGCCAGCTGCCATGTTAGAAATCTGACTGCCCCAGGGCTGCAGTATTGGAGAAACCACATGGGAAGATCTGTTAAGTGAGACAGAGAGAGATGCCTGATGAGCCCCAGTGGTTCCAGTCTCCAAGTATTCTTGTTCTCCCAGCTCAGGCATCAGATCTGTGAGTGAAGAAGGCTTCAAGATTACATTGGCTCCAGACTCCATCTGGGTGGAAAGCCAAAACAACCTGTTTTTGAGAAGGACTTTGAGAAGCAGTGATAAATGATTATTATTTTTTGAAGTCTCACTGTTTTGGAATTGTTTGTTACATAATAATTGAAATGAATAACTTTTTGAGTATTTTGAGCCAAAACTGATAAAACATTATTTGTGTTTTAATGGGATTTCTCTGGCTTTGTGAGAGGCAAGAGGGAATCAAAGGTATTACTTTAATTATCCAGGCAAAAGATGTTAGTGGCTTGGATCAGAATATAGCAGCAAGGGTTTTGAGAAGGAGTGTAGTTTGAAGGTACAGGCAAAAGCTTTACCTCATAGATTGGATGTAGGGTATAAGATGAATTGCTGAATAAAAATGTCTCCAAGAATTTTGAGCATCTGACACAATGTAGCTCTCATTTACTGAGTTGTGGAAAGAATATGGGATTGGCTGGTTTAAAGGTGAAAAATCAGGACCTGAGTTTTGGACTTGTGAAGCTTACCTGTCTTTTCAATATGAAAGTGGAGAAAACAAGGACATAAATACATGTATGAGCCTAGCATTCATAGGAGAGGTTCTGTCTAGAGATATAAATGTGGGTGGGAGTTGCCAGTGTATAGAAACATTGAGTCAGGAAACTTAATGAAAGTAGAGAGATGGAACAGGAAGACCAAGAACTCAGGAACTTCAATTTTAAAAAGGCAGCAGATGAGTTGGGGCCAGCAAGCGTGTGCAAGAGAAAAGGGCCAAAGAGGTCCAAGGAAAAACTAAGAATAATGTTCAAGGAAGCCAAGTAGAAATAGTAGTGGTGCATGAACCAAGACTGGCAGTCATTATGACACTGAATACCCAGAAAACAATGTGAAGATTTAAAATTGATTTTGTCTTCATTCAAGAATGGTGACAACCAATACTGTTATCTTGAGTCCATTCTATGTGCCGGTCAAGCTTTAGCAGATATTCTCAATTATAAGTGTAATTTCAGAAATTGGTAGAGGCTTGGCAGGAACTTGGAACATTTTGCGAGGGATGATATTAAACTATAATAAATAAGAGGAAGGTTAGTGTTGGGGAGCATCTACTACCATAATATCTATTCTAAGTGGGGACTTTTCTGTGGGGCACTGAGGTTTTATCAGTCTTTACTGTTTGTATTGACACCTCAGATGATCCTTAGGAATACCATATTTATCTCACATGCTACATGTGGTCATACATTTAAATATATAAGTTGCAGATATAAATTAGTCCAGTCATCTTGTAAAGTGGGCTTTACTTTATAAGAGAAACAATTAAACTTCACTTTGCCTATTTTTCTCTGCAGTATTGCCTCATGTGTTTATTTTAATCAACATAGGTTGTCACAGTCCTGTTATTTTACCCCTTAAGGGTGTTGGTGTTAAGTATAATGTAAAATCTGAAAAAATAACCCACAGTAATACACACATAAAACTGATTTTGAAAGACAATCCCCAAGGATTATATTTGCTATTAAAAGTTCTCTTTTCAAATGAACAAAGTAATATGCCTCATGGTTAGAATGTAAAACTTTCTTCATTTAGAGGAGACTTTGGGAATTAAAACCATCCTTTTCTCTTCCAGTGTATAAAAGATAAATTTAAAATTTAAATTCCATATTTTACTCATTTTTAAGGATTGGTAATGTACATAGAACATGTGAAAGCCAGTTATCTAAGAGCAGTTTTAGGTTCACAGCAAATTGAGATGAAGGTATAGACATCTGTTATATAGCTCCTGACCCAAACATGGATTACCTCCTCCATTATCAACATCCCTTACCAGGTGTTACCTTTGTTATAATTAATGAACCTTCATTGAAACATCATAATCACCTACAGTTCATGGCTTACCTTAAGGCTCACTCTTGGCATTCTACATTTTCTGCATTTGGACAAATGTATAAGGTCATGTATCCTTCATTATAGTATTATGCAGAGTATTTTCAGTGCCCTAAAAATCCTTTGTTCTCTGCCTATTCATGCCCTTCATTTTTGAATGATAATTTTGCAAGGTTAAGAATCCCAGGTTAGTGGGTTTTACATCTTCCACTTAACTCTCTTCCTGGTTGCATAATTTCTGAGAAGTTAGATATAGTTCTTATATTTGCTCCTGTATAGGTAAGGTGTTCCTGCCACCCTCATCCCTCACCCTCTGGCTTTTTTCTTTCTTTTAGCTTTATTTTCTGCATTTTGACTGAGTGTAGATGTTCATCATTTATCCTGCTTGGTGTTTCTGAGCTTCCTGGATCTGGGGCTTTGTATTTGACATTAATTCGAGGAAATTCTTATATATTATTACATCAAATACTTCTTCTGTCACTTCCCGTCTTTCTTTTGGTATTCCTGTTCCATATATGTTAAACTTTTTAACAATATTCTGCTCTTCTTGTTCTGATCTTTTTCAAAAAATATTTTTATCTCTCTCTCTCTCTTTTGGCAGTTTCTACAAAGGTCTTTTACACTCAGAGATTCTTCCCTCAACCATGTCCAATTTTCTAATGAGCCCCTCAAAGGCATTTTCATTTCTGTTTTGGTGTTTTTTATCTCTAGCATTTCTTCTTGGCTCTTCATTAGGATTTCCACTTCTACTGATTATGTTATTCATTTGTTCTTGCATACTGTCTACTTTATCATTTAGATCCCTTAGCATATTATTCAGAATTGTGTTAAATTCTCAGTCTGAACATTCTAACACCCCTGACATATCTGAGTCTGGTTCTAATGCTTGTTCTATCTCTTCAAACATTTTTTTCTGCCTTTTGGTATGTCTTGTAATTTTTTTCTTCAAAGAAAGTCATGATGCACAGGTAAAAGGAGCTACTATAAATAGGCCTTAGTAATGTGGTGAAGTGTGAGGAAGCGAAGCACAGCACATATTCTTTTGATTCAGTCTCTCAGTCTTTAAGTGAGCCTGTGCTCTTGTTCTGTGGTCTTAACATGTATTCCTCAGTTATTGTCTTCTCTTATCCCCCACATGGGGCCAGAGGGCTGAGAGTGGCCTACGAGTTGCGTATTTCCTTTCTTCTATGTGGGAAGTTATAGGAGGTTGGAATTGAGCATTTCTCTTCCTCCATATGCAAGGCTAGAGTGGTTGAAATTGGGTGTTTTTCTTTCTCCAGATTGATTAGCCTCTGAAAACAAACAAACAAACAAACAAACAATAGTTTAGATTCTGCTAAAATATTTTATCTTGAGGTCAGATAATGCTACAAAGAAAAGAATGTTTTGGCATACTTCACAAAGGTTCCTTCTCCTCTCCCTCTGCCTGGAGTACAATAGGATTTTTTTTTCTCATATTAACTGTGAGACACTAGTCTAGGTCTTACAGGTAAAATTCACAAAAGTAGATGGGTCCCATTTGGGCCCATTGGAGTTGTTAACTCTGAGAGTTAAACATCCTGAGGTTCCAGCAATTCATCAATTTAGTTTAGGCTTTCCTACCCTGGCACTGGGTACTGTGGGGGTTTCCACTTTTCTGTAGAGAACTTTGTATTTGTCTGGTGTCTCTCCACTTTTGAGAGCAGTAGTTTGCTGCTTTACTCTTAGGGATCAAAGAAGAGTTAATTTTTTATTTTGTTTACTTTGCTTTTTTTTGATAGGATGGAATGATGATTTCTAATCCAAAAGATTGCAAACTGGAAATCTTCTAATTATTGTTTTATTTTATTTATTTATTTTCTAAAAGATTTTATTTATTTATTTATTTATTTGAAGATTTTTATTTATTGGACAGACAGAGATCATAAGTAGGCAGAGAGGCAGGCAGAGAGAGAGGAAGGGAAGCAGGCTCCCCGCTGAGCAGAGAGCCTGATGTGGGGCTCGATCCCAGGACTCTGGGATCATGACCTGAGCCGAAGGCAGAGGCCTTAACCCACTGAGCCACCCAGGCACCCCTCTAATTATTATTTTAATAAGCATTCACATTATAACCAGAAAATTCAAACAAATTATGACCTAAGATTATTGGTCATTTATATATTTCATATAAAATTATGTTTATATATTTTGCCCACAATTCTAAAACGTTTCATTGTCTTATTAATTTTTAGGTATTCTTTTTTTTTTAAGTATATTTATTTGAGTGAGAGAGAGAATGAGTATGTAAGCGAGGAGGGGTAGGTGAAGGAGGAGGGACAGAATCTCAAGCAGACCCTCCACTGAGTGTAGAGCCCGTTGAAGGGCTTGATCCTACAACACTAAGATCATGACCTATGCTGTAATCAAGAGTCAGACAGTTAAACACCTGAGCCACGCAGGCACACCAGTTTGTAGGTATTCTTTCATAAAGGAAATTTGCTTTATTTTTGTATATATTGTAAGTATTTTCCTCCAAACTCCTGTCTTTCAGTCTCAAACTCTACTGTGTTTTAATACTGACTATAATTTCTTTCTACGTATAATAAACATAGTAGTATACTACATGTAGTAATATGTAGTAAATATAGCAGTAAAATACCTTTTTTTAGAATACTAAGAAGACCCTTTTAAACTAAATCTACATTTTCTAAAAATTATAAACAAAAGCTTACACACATGTACACATAGGTATATGTTTGTATATATATGCATACTGTATATGTATGTATATGTGTGTTCGATGTTTGGTACTCATTTGGGTAAATGGTTATATGAAATGGAGACTTTTTATTTCAAGAGCAGAGTTAACTATTTCAACACTGCTGAACACTTATGGAATAATGTATATTTTCCCCTACTCGCTTGAGATGTTTTTTTCTTTCATACATAATTCTCTATTTGAGGAGTTTCTCAAGCATGTGATTCTCACACTTTGTGCTACTTCATTCATACCTAATGCCCATCTTTCCTTTTCATACTTGGTATATACCCCTACTTATTTCTTAAATGCCTTAAATCCTCAGTTTAAATGTTAAGAGTTGTGGTTTCCTTCTACCTGTTATGATATCTCATACTGAATAACACTTGATTGTTACACATTTAACTCTCCTGTTATTTGAAGGGCAGGATCTGTATCTTCATCCAACTCACATGCATATTTGGTAAACTCTGTGACCAATCCAAGCCCCACACTCAAGGAACTTACAGTCTGGTTTTAATTTTGTCTGCCCAGATCCTTCTGAAGTATGTGGCACACAAAATGCACTTCTTGAATGTTTGTTGCCAGTTTATTGCTTTGTCACTTTGTGCAGCCTAGGTGATATGTTTAAATGCAGGAATCCCACGTTTATCAGTATATAGAAACACTGACTAGAATAATAACTAAATAGTTATTAAAATATGTTTGGTTACTAAATATTTAATAGTTACTAAAAATTATGCTGCATTGGGTGCCTGTGTGGCTCGGTTGGTTAATCAACTGCCTTTGACTCAGGTCATGATCCTGGAGTCCCAGGATAGAGTCCCACATCGGGCTCCCTGCTCAGCAGGGAGTCTGCTTCTCCTGCTGACCTCTCTCCTCATGCTCTCTCTCTCTCATTAATAAATAAATAAAATATTTAAAAAAATTAGGCTGCATTAAGTTTTGTTGACATCAATGGTTATGTTTAATATGGAAAGTAGAAAATCTAAGTGGTAGTGAGGGCAGAAATGAGTGTCCAATACCTGAAGTACCTATGGAAATAGGTTTATATTTTTTTCTATATTGCCCCTCAGGTCATGAAAGAAAAATCTAAGGATATAAAATTCAAGTCAAATAAGGGTATTTTTTTTCTAACTCCCAGCTATTATCAGAATGAAAGGATAATCTTGGGAAGTATTTAGCATTTAATTTTTGAGCTACTCAAGCAGTCTGGTAAACCACTCAGTGAAGATATTTTCAAATGAATCTAAGCCTTGAATGAGAATATTGTCTGGGGCAGTTAGTCTTATTTTTAGGTTAAAGAGTAAATTTTTCACTATTAGGACTATTGGCAGAGATGGAAAGACTCAAAATTGTATTAACTGTATTATTTATTGATAAACAATAGTGGGATCACCAAGAGAATGACACAGTGTTTGCTAAGTATCCACAGTTACAACTGGCCTCCTTTTTTGACTCTTTGCCGTTGAGATGCTCTTTGAGCAGAACTGTTTATTTCCCTGGATGCACTTTTTCAAGCATTCAGTTTGGATAAATATAATGTTTTCAGAACCATATTGAAATTTTACTAACTACTTACAACAAGAGTCATTTTAGTATCTCGTTGACAGTGTTCTCAATACTCTGTGTAATAGGCATTACTGGTAACAGTGTATCTTTGGAGAACAAGACAATATCCACATCAGTCAAAAGTTTGTAACTGCTGGTGCATTACTTCCTAGGTAGTAATATCACTTTGGTTGTAACACCTGACCTTTGACTTCAACATATTTTTAATTGTATAATGAACTAACATATAGTAAAGGATATATAGCTTCAATATGACAGCTTTATATTTGCTATTTAGACTTTTAAAAAGTTTTATTACTGAAAAATTTAAAAATCCCTAATAAAGTAGAATGATATTGATGTATTTAGAACTATTTTAGATTATTTAGAACAATATTAGCCAAATATAGTGCTATCTGTGTTGTAGGATGTCTGGTACACTTCTAGATAGACTTGATACATATATTCTGGAAAATTCACCTGACTTCTTTGTGCTGAATGTTGCTTTTTTCTGAAAGGATTAAGGTGAAGATAAGAAACAGGTGTATGTGTTGCTCAAAATGCATGAAAGCTAAATGATCATTTTCTTATATCTTATTATGTCATTAACATCTTGGGGTTTCCTCTTTACTACAATGATCTATTTCAGTATGTACTTGCTTTGTTGTAATATATGTTTTAAAATATATATGTATAATTTAAATATTTGTAAGTTCAAATAGATATTTTAGTATTATAGTCCTTAAGGAAACTGGAGTTGCCCTGTAGTGTGACAAAATCAGACTTAGCAATTATTGTTCTCAAGTTTCTGTATTTTAGTCATACAGTCTGGCAGATGGGAAGCATACTGTTTTTCTTTTGGAAATGGAAAAATGCTCATGACGTTATCTCAGACAAGGCTTCCAGCCTGGAAGGGGCAGCATAAATCTGAGCTGCTAATTTTGCCAGTTCAGTCTTTATCCTTTTTGTGGAGAAACTCAAAGGGTTATCAGTTGATGTCAGTGCCAATTATAGAAATGTTATGGTTGATGCCTTTGAAAATCTTATATTAATTTGACACTTATTAGTTGGAAATTTTCCCCCTTGGTTCTAGCTTCCACCTTCCCAATTTAAATCCAGAAAACAACCACAGTAACAACATCTTTGCCAGCTACTTCACATTTGGAGAACTGAACACTGTAACTCAGCTTGGGGGAAGGTGATAGCATTGGACTGATTCATCTTCTGAGCATTTTGTTAAAGGTAGTTACTAGTAATTGGACTATTTCTATGTGCAGACTCCGTGGGTGAGCTTCCCCCTCTTATGAAAAAAACCTGGAGTTTGCTGGCTAGCTAGCAAATGCAAAATTAGGCAATTTTGCTGGCAGCTAAATATATACAGTTAAGTGTGTGTGACTATTACACAGCTACAGGAAGATCCACATGCCAGTTTATTTGCTTATGGTGTTTTGGAAAATGGAATCCTTCAGAGAGGGAGAAAGAGAAATCACAGACTTTCAACTCCATTGATTTTAATTAAACCTACCATAGCCTGGCAAACACTGTAAAATTCATGAATATGATGAGACAAAAGAGATTACATAATAGGTACAGGGACCAATGGCTAGTGCTTAATTACCTGAAATTGACAAGACAATGACCTATCAAGTTAATGGAAATTATTTTTCATAAAGCCTGGATGGTATGGCAGCATGATATTAAGGTTTAAAGGAAAAAGAAGTCTGGACTAAAAAAAAAAGTTCTTTGTTATTAATGAGTATGTATGAAAGATAGGGACATAGAAAATGCTGATGATGTATTAACTGGAAACAAGAAAAGATAGAAAATAGTATAGTTGGTGTGTTTTCATCTTAGTGAAAAAATTTTTTTAATTGAAGTATAGTTGACACACATCATTATATTAGTTTCAGGTATAAAACAAGGTGATTCAGCAACATATTATGCTATGCTCATCACAAGTATAGCTACCCTGTCAGCATATAATGCTATTTTTTTAAAAAAAATATTTTATTTATTTATTTGTTAGAGAGAGAGTGAGCACAGGCAGACAGAGTGGCAGGCAGAGGCAGAGGGAGAAGCAGGCTCCCTGCCAAGCAAGGAGCCCGATGTGGGACTCGATCCCAGGACGCTGGGATCATGACCTGAGCCGAAGGCAGCCGTTTAACCAACTGAGCCACCCAGGCATCCCAGCATATAATGCTATTATAATAACATTGATATTCCCTGTGCTGAACCTTTCGTTCCTATGACTTATTCCGTAACTGGAAGTTTGTACCTCCCACTCCCCTTCACCCAATTGCCCATTCCCCAGCTCCACTCTTCTCTGGCAACCATCAGTTCGTTTTCTGCATTTATGGGTCTGTTTCTGCTTTTTGTTATTGTTGTAATCGTTTGTTTTGCTTTTAGATTCCACATGTAAGTGGAATCATTTGTTATTTGTTTTTGTTTGACTTAATTCGCTTAGCGTAATACCCTTTAGGTCCATCCCTGTTGTTGCAAATGGCAACCCTTCACTTGTTTTTATGACTGGGTAATATTCCATTGTATATATCCATTTTGGTGAAATTTAAATACATAGAACCATTTTGATTTATTCCACTAATGCAGGATGTACATATGGTCATTTATCTTTTATTTAGTGGTTTTTGTCTTTTTTTTCCCCCAGTTAATCATTAGATTACCCTATCTGCTTGCTAGCAAAGAATCCTGTATTGCTTCTCTGCCCCTCCGTCAAACACAGAAAGATCTGAGTTTGAACAGTGCACCAGTGTCATTCCTTTCCATCACACCCAGTATTGCTGTCAGAGGCTGGTCATGTAAAACTTCACACTTGTCTGCATTACTCTTGCTGGTTAAAACTTCAGGCAGAGTGGTGCCCATAAAGCATCAGTAATAGAGTCCCATGTTCTATCTTTACTCCACAACACACAACGATGGAGCCAGTAAGAGTTTGGAGGAGTTTTAGTAAGAGAACTCTGCTGGCTTAGCTACCACAAATTCTTGTTCTTCTGAGCTGATCCCAATTCACTGGGTTAAGCCAACATGGATTACATCAGTATGTATCTCTAATTTCACATCCTGGGTCTAGTGACTGGAATTTAAGTCCTTTTTCTCTTGTTTTTAATAGCCTGCTTTCTCCCTGTATTATTCACTTTTTGCTTTCTAATCAGTAATGTCTAATTTCAGAATAATGAATGGCTAACAGTCTTAATTTTTTTTATTGTGTTATGTTAGTCACCATAAAATACATCATTAGTTGTTTTTTGTTGTTGTTGTTGTTGTTTTAGATTTTAGTTATTTATTTGACCAGCAGAGATCACAAGTAGGCAGAGAGGCAGGCATAGAGAGAGGTGGAAGCAGGCTTTCTGCTGAGCAGACAGCCTGATGTGGGGCGTGATCCCAGAACCCTGGGACCAAGCCCTGAGCCGAAGATAGAGGCTTTAATCCACTGAGCCACCCAGGCACCCCACATCATTAGTTTTTGATGCAGTGTTCAAGATTCATTGTTTATGTACAGCACCCAGTGCTCCATTCAATATGTGTCTTCCTAATACCCACCACCAGGCTCACCCATTCCCCCTGCCCTCCTCTCCTCTAAAATCCTCAGTTTGTTTTTCAAGAGTCCACAGTTTCTCATGGTTCATCTCTCCCTCTACTTTCCCCCAATTCACTTTTCTTTTCTTTCTCTTAAAGTCTGCCATGTTATTCCTTATGCTCCTCAAGAAGGTGAAACCATATGATTAATAACTTTCTCTGCTTGACTTATTTCACTGAGCACAATCTCCTCCATTCCCATCCATGTTGATGCAAAAGTTTGGTATTTATCCTTTCTGATGCCTGAGTAATATTCCATTGTATATATGGACCACATATTCTTTATCCATTCATCTGTTGAAGGGCATCTCGGCTCTTTCCACAGTTTGGCTATTGTGGACATTGCTGCTCTGAACATTGGGATACATATGGCCCTTCTTTTTACTACATCTGTATATTTGGGGCAAATACCCAGTATCTTTGGGGTAAATACCCTGTATCTTTGGAGTAAATGCCCAGTACAATTGCCAGATCATAGGGTAGCTCTATTTTTAATTTTTTGAGGAATCTCCACACTGTTTTCCAAAGAGACTGCACTAACTTGGATTTCTACCAACAGTGTAAGAGGGGTCCCCTTTCTCCACATCCTCTCCAACATTTGTTGTTTCCTACCTTGTTAATTTTTGCCATTCTAACTGGTGTAAGGTGGTATATCAATGTGGTTTTGAATTGAATTTCCCCTGATGGCTAATCATGATGAACATTTTTTCATGTGTCTGCTAGCCATTTGTATGTCTTCATTGGAGAAGTGTCTGTTCATGTCTTCTGCCCATTTTTTGACATGATTATCTGTTTTTTGGGTGTTGAGTTTGAGAAGTCCTTTATGGATCTTATATATTAGCCCTTTTGCAAATATCTTCTCCCATTCTGTGGGTTGCCTCTTTGTTTTGTTGATGTTTCCTTTGCTGTGCGGAAGCTTTTTATCTTGATGAAGTCCCAAAGTTCCTTTTCAGTTTTGTTTCCCTTCCCTTTGGAGATGTGTCTTGAAAGAAGTTGCTGTGGCCAGTGTTGAGGAGGTTACTGCCTATTTTTCCTCCAGGATTTTGATGGATTCCTGTCTCACATTGAGGTCTTTCATCCATTTTGAAGTTACTGTTTTGTATGGTGTAAGAGAATGGCCGAGTTTCATTTTTCTATACATAGCTATCCAATTTTCCTACCACCATTTATTGAAGACTGTCTTTTTCCCACTGGATATTTTTTCCTGCTTTGTCGGAGATTATTTGACCATAGAGTTGAGGGTCCATATCTGGGCTCTCTACTCTGTTCCATTGGTCTATGTGTCTGTTTTGTGCCAGTATCATGCTGTCTTGGTGATCACAGTCTTGTAATAAAGCTTGAAATCTGGCAATGTGGAAGCTGGCAAGCTGGCAAGCTGGAAGCCCCCAGCTCTGTTTTTCTTTCTCAACTTTTCCTTAGTGATTCGGGGTCTTTTCTGGTTCCATACAAATTTTAGGATTGTGTGTTCCAGCACTTTGAAAAATTCCATTGGTATTTTGATCAGGATTGGTATTTTGAAAGTATGGATTGCTCTGGGCAGCATAGACATTTTAACAATGTTTATTCTTCCAATCCATGAGCATGGAATGTTTTCCCATCTTTCTGTATCTTCAGTTTCTTTCATGAGTGTTCTATAGTTCTTTGAGTATAGATTCTTTACCTCTTTGGTTAGGTTTATTCCAAGGTATCTTAAAATTTTTGGTGCCATTGTAAATGGAATTGATTCTCTAATTGCCCTGTCTACAGTTTCATTGTTAGTGTATAAGAAAGCAACTGATTTCTGTGCATTGATTTTGTATCCTGCCACATTACAGAATTGCTCTATGAGTTCTAGTAATTTTGGGGATGGAGTCTTTCTCCCACATAAAGTATCATGTTATCTGCAAAGAGAGTTTGACTTCTTTTTTGCCAATTTGAATACCTTGTATTTCTGTTTTCTGATTGCTCAGGCTAGGACTTCTAGTACTATGTTGAATAGTGGCAAGAGTGGGCATCCTTGTCATGTTCCTGATCTCAATGGCAAAGCTCTCAGTTTTTCCCCATTGAAAATGATACTTGCTGTGGGTTTTTCATAGTTGGATTTTATGAAGTTGAGGAATGTTCTCTCTATCCCTATACTTGGAAGAGTTTTAATCAGGAAAGGATGCTCTATTTTGTCAAATGCTTTTTCTGCATCAATTGAGAGGACCATGCGGTTCTTCTCTCTCCTCTTATTGATTTGTTTTATCACATTGATTGACTTGTGGATGTTGAACCACCCTTGCATCCCAGGGATAAATCCCAGCTGGTCATGGTGGATAATCTTTTTAATGTACTGTTTGGCCAACAGTCTTATATTCACATATCACAGAGGACAAATTTAGCACTTAAAAGATAAGTAAAAATCAGCATCTCTGATTTAAAAACAAAACAGAAACAGAGAAGCCCCTGAAAATCATAAATTATCTATTATTTCAGTGATCTAAGTTTCTATCTTTATATGTACATGTGCTTAAAAAATATCAAGATACGAATTCCAATTGGCAATTTTCATTTCTTTTTCTTGTAATGTGTGCTAATTCTTTTTCTTTCATTTACTAAAGGAGTGTGCATTATTTGAAATTATAAGAAGATTGGCATTTTTATGTTATACCTCATATATGTCAAATGTTTTAATTTCTCAGCTTCAATAAAGAAACTTTTTACTCTAATAAGGGAGCCTCAAAAACATACAAAGTAGACACTTAGTAATGAGAAAAATTGTTTTGGGGACCAGAGGGATTCATGAATGAGAGTCACAATTTAGTAAATTCCCCTTCTTGTCCTTCTCTTTCTCCAGATTTATAAATGTTAGTAGTAGAGTATCTCTGCATGGATACTCAAGTAAGTTTTTCTTAACATATCTGGCAGAGGGGTGCCTGTGTGTCTCAATTGGTTAAGCATCTGCCTCTTGGTTTCGGCTCAAGACATGATCTCTGGGTCGTGGGTTCAAGCCTTACGGTGGGCTCCACACTCAGTAGGGAGTCTGCTGGAGGATTCTCTCTCCCTGTTCTTCTTCCCTCCCCCTACTCTCATTCTCTCTCTCAAATAAATAAATAAGTCTTAAAAAATATCTGACATAGGCGATTGTATGAAATTATCATCTGTCTACATCAATAATACATGCAGTTTAGAACAGTGAGAAGTTGAGATAATTAGGTGATACTCTCCAAAATACTTTTCTCTGAAATGTTTCTAAGCATTTGAAGACCAAAAATGTCTATGACTTCAATTATCTAGAAGACTGGTTTTATTATGTGCTTGAATGTGGTATTTGGCCCATTCCAGAATTCCCTTACAAAATGAATGTATGTAATGCAAAGAGGATGTCATTTAAGTAAACTTTTAAAAAGACTAAACCATTTTCTTTTCTTTTTTTTTTTTTTTAAAGATTTT
This sequence comes from Taxidea taxus jeffersonii, assembly GCA_003697995.1. Lineage (NCBI taxonomy): Eukaryota > Metazoa > Chordata > Mammalia > Carnivora > Mustelidae > Taxidea > Taxidea taxus. The sequence goes on along the minus strand of RCUC01001142.1, from coordinate 86,949 downwards.
ATTTATTTATTTGTCGAAAGAGATAGCACAGGCAGACAGAGTGGCAGGCAGAGAGAGAGAGAGGAGGAAGCAGGCTCCCTGCAGAGCAAGGAGCCCGATGCGGGACTTGATCCTAGGACGCTGGGATCATGACCTGAGCCAAAGGCAGCTGCCTAACCAACTGAGCCACCCAGGCATCCCAACCATTTTATTTCCAATACCTGAATCTCCAGGGCAATGATCCTGAGAATGTTTGTGCCTTTGTGCCTCTATCTTTTTTTTTTTTTCCTCTCTCTCTCTCTTTAACTGACAGTGAGCTTTCTGGACAGTAAACAAGTTCATTCAGTAATGAGTGTATGAGGAATAAAGGAGATGTAATTGAAAAAAAGTTAATTCTAATCTTAATTACACATGAAATTTCTTGTTAAGGCATGTGCCATCACACCTACTTACATAAAACAGCTTATTACCTGACACTTGGCTATACAGGTCAGATAATGCATACAGTAAATTTGAGCACATTTACTTAAATATATAATGGAGATTTATCTTAATTTTATATTCATCCTAAGTAGTAAAGTTAGACTTTCTGGTAAAAAACTAATTAAATATTGAAAGCTGTCTGTACCATCTTGGCACATCTTGAAGTCCATCTTTCTGTTTTTAAAATGTCACTTAACTTATATTTTATAAATGTAAATAAACTTTTTTTATGCTGTCACTTTAAATGCTTTGGAAAATGCTTTTATTTCATTTCATTTTGTCTGGTATTGTTCATATCTTTCATGCTTTGCTTATCTTTTGGAAGTGTCTGTCCAACTAGAGCTCTGCCAAGATGTTTGCAAGGACATCTTCTGCTCCCAGGTATAAAAGTGAGTCAAACACCACTATTATTTTTACCCTTAAGGAAAAACCTTCTGTGAAAATCCTGATTGCATTTCCTTTTATAAGACTCCCTCTCATATTTATTAACTGAAAGGTTTGGGTCAAATCAGCCACATGTACTCTCTGTAGTTTATCAGCGGAAGGATTCTTTGAAAGATTAAATTGCGCAGGGCTGACTTCTAAAGTGCCATAGGGGAAAAAATTGTTTAGTAAAAATGCTAAAATTGTTATTTTCTTGGGAAATGTTGTAAAATTTTAGCAAATTAAATATATTACATTTAAACCCATTCATACTTGAGCTGAATTGTTTATAGATGCTTGAAAGGACTGTCATTTGTGTGTTGAGATAAGCAAATTGAGGAATCATAATTACCCATAACTGTGTTTTGTGTTTCCTGGAATTTTAAAATAGTCAAAAAATATCAACGAAATCAAGCATGGAGAAAATATTGCATTATTAATAGTGTATTTAAAAGTAAATAAGATCTTGAATGTCTTTATAAATAATTTTTATGTTAAATCAACATAATCCTTCAAGCATCAATTCACTATTTTGAAATGCACATTCATTATCTCTGTATGTGATTTTTGCATATCTCTCATTTTTCTTCTCTACATGTCTGTTTGGAGAAGAATGTGGAGTATGTAAAGGACTTCTCAGAAATACATGTCTCCCCTCCCATAGACAAAATCACATTTTATGGTGTAAGAATGACTTGAAGATTCTAATTTCTCTCTATTAGCCTTTCGGACTCCAGTTGCTTTGAATCTCAATGCTTAAGAGAGCCATCCAGATCTTCCTTCATCTGCCAACACCAGAAATCTCACTTTCATCCTCTGTTCCTTCCTTTTCCACTTCATATCAATCAGAAACTCCTTGATTCTACTTAAACTTTCTGAATAGGTTCACAACCTTTCCGCCCCACTGCGGCCTCCTTAGTTCTTGTTCTTGTCACTACCACTCCATGCCTTGAAGTTATTCCAGTAGCCTCCTACCTTTTCTCTGTCCCCTTGTCTCATCTCTTTCCTAGCAATAATAACAATACCTGCCTTTAATTTATAGATATTCTCAGGCCCTGTATGAAGGCTTTACACTCTTGCATTTAAACTTTATAACAAGCAACCATGGGCATGGCTATAATTGTCTGACTTTTCACATAACCGCACTGAGGGTTGCTTAGGGTTTACAGTTTTAAAGTAAGGCTGTAATTTGGATCCAGTTCTGTCTTTAGAGCATTCTTAAATACTTACTATATGCCCCCGCCCTCTGCATTGTTGTCACAGTAAGCTTTTTTTTTTTTTACTTTATTTAAGCTTTATTTAAACATATGATGTAACCCCACCACCCTCACCCAACCCCTCTTCCCCCCACCCCCCTCAGTTTGTTTTATGACATTAAGAGTCTCTTTTGGTTTTTCTCCCTCCCGATCCCATCTTCTTTCATTTTTACTTTTCCTACCACCTTAACTCCCACCCTCATTGCATCTCCACTTCCTCATATCAGAGATCATGTGGTAGTTGTCTTTCTCCAGTTGACTTATTTCGCTAAGCATAATACACTCTAGTTCCATCCATGTCGTCGCAAATGGTAAGATTTCATAAGCTTTTAAAAAAAATCGTGATGTTGACGGAGGACATTGGGAGATGGAGAGGAAAAGGGAGTTGAGGGAAATTGGAAGGGAAGATGAACTATGAGAGACTGTGGACTCTGAAAAACAATCTGAGGGTTTTGAAGGGGTGGGGAGTGGGAGGCGGGGAGCTAGGTGGTGGGTTTTATGGAGGGCATGTATTGCATGGAGCACTGGGTGTGGTGCATAAACAATGAATTCTGTTACTCTGAAAAGAAATTAAATTTAAAAAATTGAACTACAAAAAAAAATCGTGATGTTGAACATTTTCCATTTTCCTGCTCACAGCTCTTTATTGGATCCCAACATATGTAGGGTTAAGTAAAAATCCCTTAGCATTATATCAGTGTCATTAATTATCTGATTTTCTCCTGTATTTCTGGCCTATTCTGTTTTCAACCACTTTCCGGGTTGCCACCTTATATTTTGAGTTAATCAGAAAAATGTATATGTTTGTAGTTTCTGCCTAATGACATGTCTCTGTCTCTGCCTATGCTAGCCTCTCTGCCTGAAAACCCTTCTACCTAACACCTGCCTTCTTATCCTATACCGTCAGCTATGAAGATTTTTCTAACTTCCTTGGTTAGAAATGAATGCTGGGTCCTCTCTCCTCTGGGCTCCTTCATACCTGTACTAGACAGCGAACTCCTCAAGGAAAGAGCCTATGTGGTGTTTTTTTTTTTTTTTTTTTACATTCTCTAGGATATAGCATACAGATGTATGTACACAAATCCTATGCAAATGGGATTAGACATGTATTTTCTAAAGATGAACGTAAACACACCTATTTCCATAGGAAGTTTCAAGCCACTGGTTCCCTGAATAGCCCTAATCTCTTCCCATTTTGGAGAGGTTGGTATTGTTTTCCAAAATGTTCCTCTTTGGCCAAGATAAACAGCTAGTTTAGTTGAAACATTTGGACTGCCTTCTCTTCCTTAAGAAACATACTTTTGTCCATACAGAAAGCTTAGTGCATGTCCTCCTCTATGGAACAATGCCAAAAGCTAGCTCCAAGACTATTGAATCTTCTTTTTCAAAGCCACCCTTTGACTTGTTACAAAGATTATTTTTCTTAGTTACCTACACTCGATTCTTTATGTGTACATTTCCTGCCCTTGGCCATGTTTGAAATTGAATTGCTTTTGTATGTTCCCTTGACTTCTCTTTTAAAGCTATTATCATTTGGTTCATTTTTTTCTTAGACACTTATTTGAAAACTTCAGGCTGTAACATTTCTTATAATTTCTATTTCTATCCCAGGTTTTTGCTTAAGTTTAGCGTTGCATTAATAAGGCTGGGCAAAGTTTCAACAGCATTTAATCTTACATTTTTAATTATTCCTCACATTTTACTGTCTTGACACATTTACTGTAATAAAGGGAAATCATTAATTCACTTAGAAATATGTGTGTGAAAACTATAGTTTTGCTTTTGATTAATTTCCATATTCATTACTTTGCTCTTAATATACTGTGCATTCAAGAGAATGAGGATGAAGAACAAGATTTTTTCCCCTTTTGTTCAAAAAGAACTGTCTTAGAAATCAAATCAGGCTAAAAATTTATTTGCATTTTGGCTGTCATAGGTGAGGAGAATACTTCTTTAAGATGTTTTCTGGTCTCAACTTCATGTTTCTTTTCCACATAAATACCCATACCCTTCTCTGTCTTCCTTTAAAAAAAAATCATAGGCTGGGTGGCTTATAAACAATAGAACTTTATTTTTTGCAGTTCACGAGGCTGGGAAATCCAAGATCAAAGCAACAGTAGATGCCATGTCCAGGGAGGTTCTGCTTCGCAGCTCATCAGTGACATCCTCACATTGTGTCCTCACATGCCAAAGGGGAGAAAGAGATATCTGGGGACTCTTTTATAAGGACACAAGTTCTGTTCATTAGGGCACCACCTTCATGATCTAATCACTTCTCAAACGCCCCACCTCATAAGACCATCAGACTGGGGATTAGGTTTCAACATAGGAAGTTTGAGGGGACACACACATTCAGTCTATAGCATTGCCTTAGCACTATCATATCAATTTCTAAAATAGTTTCTTGTCCTTCATGAAAAGAAAAGACATCTTGGTTTTTCTTTGAATTAAGGAAGACCTAAAATAAACTTTTACAAAGCATGCTTCAACTTAAACATTTTTTGAATGGTACCTCTGTGAGAAAACAAGAACCATACTGGGTATAGAGGTAACATATCTTATCCAGGGTTAGCAGCGTGCAGTGGAGTCCTGGAATAACTTGAAGGTCTTTAATCATAGTTGGCACTTTCTCTTTTGTGGATGTAACTAATTGATAGTAAAGTGGTAGTGGATACTAAAACTAATGAAAAGGGATTTACTGGTTTTGCACAGATGATAGAATAGCCAAGTAGGGATGATACCAAAATTATAGTTGTAAATGAGAGCCAAAATGTAAAACAGATAATAGCTAAAATTTATAGATCACTATATATACTGTATACTATCCTAAGCCCTTTTCATAAATTGATTAAGTCCTCAAAACAGTTCTGGGGATTTCTATTGTTTACATTTTATGGAGGAGAAGAATGAACATAATCCCAACTCAAATCCCCAAGCAAAATTTTTATTGTTTTATTGTATAAATAAAACTTATTTTAAGTTATTTTTTAACTTAAAATACTTAAAACTTATTTAACTTATTTTTTAAGTGTGGTATCTATTTCTTTGGCTAATTGTCAAAATTATATAGCAGTGAAAAATTGGGTTGTAGCATGCACAATAGAATTGTACTGATTTTCTCATATACAGATGTAATATAGTTTTAAGGTAGCAAAACTTCGCTAGCATTTTTTAAGCTTTTTCTGTGTGGTAGGCACAGCTGGTATGACACCCAAATCATCTCTACTTAAAGTGGGTGGTAATAATGCACAGCAATTTGGCTGGTGGGCTCTGCTCCCCACTTGCTTCCCACCCATATGCTCTAGGGCAATGACTTACTGGCATGGCTTTGCCTGTAGGCGACGCTAACTGTCATGCTAAGCTTTCTTCCACTTGTCCCTGTAATTAGACTGAGTCTAGTCTACCCTGCATTTATCCTGTTTCCTCCATTCTCAGTCTCTGGAGAGTGACTTCCCTCACCACCCTAAAACCTAAAAAATATCTCTTGAACCAGAATCTTCCACTCAGGCTGTGGTTCTAGTAAGGCCAACCTAAAAGACATACAGACTTAATATTCAAATAGAATGTTGTAAACTCTGCAAAAGAAAGGGGAAACATTTAGAGTTCAAACATTTTAAGACAGAAGGATTTAAATAATCAGATTTCTATTTTTATTTCATTTTATTTATTTTTTTGAGTGTTGTCTATCTTGGTGTTTCAAAATGTACTAATATACTACTGGTGGTATATGAAATGGATTTAAGTGGCAGCTTGTTACCTTTTGATTACTGTTGTTTTATGTGTATGTTAATACCTGCTAGATAAAATATATATACAGCTAGCACAACAAATATGTAATTTCATATTTATGATTCTTTAGAGCAGGAAAAGTTGGAACTTATATTTCAATTTGGTTTTTAAAGACATTAATTATAGGTTGAATATGGCAAATACATTAAAGGAAAAAAGTGATGGATAAAGTTTTAGGGAATACCTCTGGTCCCCTCAGTTCTTTTTGTCTATAGCCACCTTTCTCCTAAAGAAATAGAATCTATTTTTGAATATTGAGTAAGTGAAGCAGACTGAAGGGTAGTGAGAATTTATTTGGATTGCCATGTGACAATGCTATCCAGGCATGGAAGTATCCAGCAGATGATTAGAGTAAATTCTAGCTGATTGCCTCTCAGAAGTTCCAGAGTGCCATGATCCCATTCCTCACTAGGTGATTCCCATCACTGGCCTCTGAAGGGCTTTTCATTACTGCCTGTTTTGTGAGCTGTCCCTCTGTCACTGAGTCTAAAAACTTCTAATTTATTCCCTCCACTCTACATGGGAGAGCCAGAGCTGGTTTCTGCATCTTGAAATCATAAATCCTAACTGTTATAACCCAAGCTCCTATTTTAGAGAAGTTACGCTTGGTCTGTCTATTTTAGAAAGCTATACATATTGTTTTAGTTCAGTTCTGGTAAAGCTTTCCCACATACCACATACACATTAAAAACCTGAGAATGTTCCAAGTGGCTCTGCTGCTGATGCCTACAATTCCGTCATTGGAGACTTTTAATTTAAGACTATTTTTTATTTAGGTATCCAAATCCTGAGGTGTGGTAATGTACTATTGATAAAATCTGTAAACGTGGCAAAGAAGGTTAAAAAAAAGCATAACATGCTAGAATGATAAGTGGGTTCAATATAGAGGCCAAAGATCAGTGTAGAAATATTTTAAGTATCAAGTGTTGCAAGGTTGGCAAAGGCTTGCTGGCCTGCTTGTGTCATGGGTACTTGGTCTATCTAGTAAGTTACAGGTGACCCACTCTCCAGAAGTAGAGGGTCCTTGTGAAACTGTTTATCAGCTGTAAGGGCGTAAAGCAAAGAAGCAGTTACTATTAATTTATATGGAAAAACTTTGAGCACTTCCAAAATCAAAAAATAACTTCTCTCAGGTTTTTCTGATACCATAGGACACATCTTGCTAATAGATGCACAGAATAACTTGAGATAAAGCACAGATGCTTACAGACACCCTTCAGAGCTATGGCTGCTTGATGCTGAGATGCTATGCAGTTCCTGGGGGAGGAGCTTTGTGGGGCCTCTCTCACTGCTCAGGGTACGTTCTGCCTCTGTAACGGCTTGCTGTAAAACAGACACTGAATGCTATTTTTGCTTATTGCCTTTTTTGGTAAAAGTGAAAATCCTCTTTGGATTTTTTCTGGGTAGTGAAAATAGGTACCAATGTAAGCCTTTTGTAAATCAAAGTCATGTAATTAAAACTTTCCAAAAGTGAGGGATACCTGCATTTGGAATGACTTGTATTGCACTCTACCATCCCCCCAAACAGAATGTATTTTCCCATCCCCCTTCCTTTAGACATGACTCATTAGGGGGAAAAATAATCCTGTATCAGATTTCAGTGTCTAAAATGTGATCTTTTGTCATTTAGATCAGGGGTACTAGCTAGGGCCTCATGGTGTCTTTGAATCCAGTGTTCCTACACAGAACTGTTTATATATGTATATTTGTGAGTTTTGTGGAAAGGATAGTAGGTTCTAAAGATTTTTCTCATCACCAAAAGGTCAAGAACTACTGGAAATCCTGGAAAGCTTGTGAAACAGATGTGGAGAGGGACAACTGGGTGGCTTAGTAGGTTAAGGGTCTGCCTTTGGCTCAGGTCTTGTTCCCAGGGTCCTGGGATGAGTCCCCCATCAGGCTCCTTGCTCAGTGGGGAGCCTGCCTCTCTCTCTGCCTGCTGCTCCCACTGCTTGTGCTCTCTCTCCCACTCTCTCTCTGGCAAATAAATAAGTAAAATCTTTAAGAAGAAGATACAGAGAAAGAGGGAATAAATACATTGAATATATAATTTGAAAAATAAAATGGATTTTAGGTTAATCATTAAATTTATATTGGTAATTCTGACATTATTTTAACCTCACTAAACTTTCTTTTAACCAAAACTGTTATCTTATAAGCACATGTCTTTTAAACACAACTTTTGTTCACTGTTTTCTAAAACATGAATATTTAAAGAAAATTATTGTTGAGATACCTGGGTAGCACTGCAGGTTAAGCATCTGACTCTTGTTTTCAGTTGTGATCTCAGGGTCATGAGGTTGAACCCTGTGTTGGTCTCTGCTCAGTGCAGACTCTGCTTAAGACTCTCTCTCCCTCTCCCTCTGTCCCTACCCCCTGTGCATGTGTTCCCCCCCTCTCTCAAATAAAATAAATAAATCTTTAAAATAAAAAAAATTATTGTGATAAAATATATATAGCATAAAATTTACCACTTTAACCATTTTAAGTGTGCAGTTTAGTGGCATTAACCACATTGCATTGTTGTGCACCCATCACCACCATCCATATCGAGACCTTTTCTGTTATCTCAAACTGAAAGTGTACCCATTCAATACTAACAGTCATTTTAATCCCCCAGTCCTTTTAATCTCTTTGCTACTTATTGTCTCTATAAATTTGACCTTTCTAGCTAACTCATATAAGTGAAATCATGCAATATTTGTCATTTTACATCTAGCTAAACCATAATAATTTTCATTACATTCCATAGGGTCCATGATGGCAAGAATTATTCTTGACAGCCAACATAATTTAGTTCATAAGTTTTTAGTACAATCACTTTGTCTCTTGTAAATTTTAAGAGTTCAAAAGCAGTATGGTGTGGGGGTTGAGAATAGTGTTTGGACTCAGGCATGTATGAGTTCTAACCACAGCAATTCCACTAAACTAGTTGTTCCCAACAATTCCACAAACTGGTTAGACTCAGTTACGTTATGTTAAAGATGAAGAACAAAATGGATCTAGCTCAAAAGTTGGTTTGAGAATTAAGTGAGGCAATACTTCCATCCATAAATATTTTCAAATGCTTATTATAAGCTAGACAATACTTTAGATACTGGGTGGCTATGTTGAATAATGCAGAAAAAGCCCATACTTTCAGGGAGCTCCCAGTACCTTGCAGATAGGAAATGCTCAATCAATAAATTATTTTTCCCCAGTATTTGAGCCCTAGTTAAAAAAATATAAGCCTGCTTTATCATATCCACCCATGTCTAAACATTTCAAGCATTTTCTCCAGTTCTTAAATACAGTATGCAAGTCAGAATGTTAAAAATCATATAAATGTCAACAATTGTAGAACTTTCTATAACAGCAGAAGTGCTGAGTGACAGTAGAACAATAAGATGGTAAAAGAGCATCAAGGTGAGTCCCTTTATTGAGAGGCTTGGAAAAAAAAACCATAATACTGAAGTGTTTGGGTGACCCAGAGAAGCTACATTGCACTTAGAAGTGTTGGAAATTCTTTGACAAATTGGTTTATATTTGAGACCTTGAATGAGTCTAAGATAGCCTTCATCTTCTTCTAGAAAAGGACAAATATGAAGACCACTATTATTTCTTTAGGTCTTACTGAGATTTCTTTTTTTGCAAGAGGATGTGAGTTTTCTATAATAACATCATACCTCGCATTGGATCGCTAGGTAGTTATAGGATAATCTAGGGCTGAGAGAGAGATTTTTATGACAAGCTTTATAATAGACTTTCAGTGTTTTTCAGGAAGAAAATCCCACTGAGGATAGAAAGTTTGTATTTTTCTTTTGACTATAACACATCACAATAAAGATGATATTCTGCTGATATTTAAGATTCATGTTTTCTGCAAGAAAACTTTAAGTGTTTTGTTCTATATGACAGTGATACTGCTGCGAATTCGAAGGCAAAGAGACAACTGGCATTTAAGCAATATTAACACCATTAACACTATAAAATATTAAGCAATATTTACACACACACAGGAAAAAATTTAAGCCTATGATCCAAAAAGTAACTGGTAATTATTTTTTTAGGTTTTTATTTAAATTTTGGTTAGTTAATAAACAGTGAAATATTAGTTTCAGGTGTACAACATAGTGATTCAGCACTTCCATGCAATACCCAGTACTCATCATATAAGTTCTTTTTTTTTTTTTTTTTTAAAGATTTTATTTATTTATTTATTTGTCAGAGAGAGGGAGAGAGTGCACCCAAGCAGGCAGAGGTGGAGAGAGAAGCAGGCTCTCTGCCAAGCAAAGAGCCTGATGCGGGACTTGGTCCCAGGACCCTGGGATCATGACCCGAGCCCAAGGCAGTGGCTTAACTGACTGAGCCACCCAGGCATCCCTACAAGTGCATTTATTAATCCCCATCACCTATTTCACTCATCTCCCCACCCACCTCCCTTCTGTTAACCATCAGTTTGTTCTCTTTAGTCGAGACTGTTTCTTGGTTTGTCTCTTTCTTTTTTTTGCCCTATGTTCATCTGTTTTGTTTCTTAAATGTCCCTTATGGGTGAAATCATATGGTATTTATCTTTCTCTGACTGACTTATTTTGCTTACCATTATACACTTTAGCTCCATCCATGTCTTTGCAAATGGCAAGATTTTATTCTTTTTATGACTGATATTCCATTGTGTTTGTGTGTGTATATATATATATATATGTATATATACACATACATGTATATGTTGTGTGTATATATACATATATATATATGAAGGAATTTATATATATATAAAAAGAAGGAATGGTATGTATATACATACCATTCCTTCTTTATCAGTTCATCAGTCAAAGTATACTTGGGCTGTTTCCATAATTTGGCTATTGTAGATAATGCTGTATAAACATTAGTGTGCATGTATCCCTTTGAATCAGTATCTTTTATTCTTTGGGTAAATACCTAGTAGATTGCTGGATTGCAGAGCAGTTCTATTTTTAACTTTTTGAGAATCTCCATACTGTTTTTCAGAGTGGTTGCACCAGCTTGCATTCCCACTATGGTGCAAAATGCCCTTCTGTCTCCACTTTCTCACCAACACTTGTTTCTTGGGTTGACTTTAGCCATTCTGACACATGTAAAGTTATAATCTCATTGTGGCTTTGATTTGCATTTCCTTGATGATGAGTGATATTGAGCATCTTTTCATGTGTCCGTTGGCCATATGTATGTCTTCTTTGTAAAATGTCTGTTCATATCTTCTGCCACTTTTAATGGGATTATTCACTTTTTGGGTGTTGAGTTTTTTAAATATATTTTGGGTATTAACTCTGCACTGGATATCGTTTCCCATTCCAGATGGATGGCCTTTTTAGGTTTGTTGATTATTTCCTTTGCTGTGCAAAGCTTTTGATTTTGATGTAATCCCAATAGTTTATTTTTATTTTGTTCCCTTTGCCTCAGGAGAAATATCTAGAAAAATGTTACTACAAGAGAAATTACTGCCTACATTCCCCTTTAAGATTTTTATGGTTTTAGATCTCACATTTAGGTCTTTAATCCATTTTGAATTTATTTTTGTAATGGTATAAGAAAGTGTCATTCTTTTGCATGTTGCTGTCCAGTTTTTCCAACACCCTTTGTTGAAGAGACAGTTTTTTTCCCAGTGGAATTCTTTCGAGCTTTGTCAAAGAAATTGGTAATTATTAACCAGTGATTTTTTTTCCCCATCTTTTCAGTTTTATATAATTTTGGCACTCTTTATAAGATGATTTTACTTTATATTTCTTTCTGTTAGACTTTCTGTTCTAACAAAGGTATACCTAAAATTCATAAACCTACTTCTTTGTGAAGGAAATTGTGTTTGCTTTTTCCTATCCATAATCTATCTTTCTGTGATAGTTAATTTTATGTCAGCTTATCTAGGCCACAGTACCCAGAAACTTGGTCAAACACTAGGCTGAATGTTAATGTGAAAGTATTTTTTAGATGACATTAACATTGAAATCAGTAGACTCTGAGTAAAACATATTACTTTCTTTTTTTTTTTTTTAAGATTTTATTTATTTATTTGTTAGAGAGAGGGAGAGCGAGCACAGGCAGACAGAGTGGCAGGCAGAGGCAGAGGGAGAAGCAGGCTCCCCGCTGAGCAAGGAGCCCAGTGTGGGACTCGATCCCAGGACGCTGGGATCATGACCTGAGCCGAAGGCAGCTGCTTAACCAACTGAGCCACCCAGGCGTCCCAACATATTACTTTCCATAATGTAGTTGGGCCTCCTTCAATTAGTTGAAATACTAAATAGATAAAGAGATCTCCTTAGAGGAAGAGGAAATTCTTTATTATTATTATTCTTATCATTTTCAGTTACTAAACATATAGTACATCATTAGTTTTTTTTTTCATCATTAGTTTTTTGATGTAGTTTTCGACGAGTCATAGTTGTGTATAACACCCAGTGCTCATCACAACATGTGCCCTCCTTAATACCCATCACCCAGTTACTCCATCCCCCCACCCCTCTCCTTTCTGTAACCCTCAGTTTGTTTTCTGAATCCAGAAATCTTTTCTGGTTTCTTCCCATTTATATGTTCCACATATGAGTGAAACCATATGATAATTGTCTTTCTCTGCATAATCCCCTCCAGGTCCACCCACGTCGATGCAAATGGTGGGTATTTATCCTTTCTGATGGCCGAGTAATAATCCATTGTATATATGATTGTATATATGAACCACATCTTTATCCATTCATCAGTTGAAGGACATCTCAGCTTCCCACAAAGAGGAAATTCTGACAGCAGATTGTGTTTGGACTTGATCTGCAACATTAACTCTTCCCTGGGTACTCATCCTGCCTGCTAACACTGCAGATTTTGGACTTGTCAGCCTCCACAGTCACACACATCAATTCCTTAAAAAGGTTTCTCTTCCTCCCTCCTTCTCTCCCCCAACTAAATATATATACATACATATTGTTGTTTCTGTCTTTTTGGAGAATCCTGAATAATTTACCTTGTGTGCATGAGTTACTCTTGAAACCAAAATTTCTGCCTAGGCTTTCACTTTGGACAGTTGACTCAGTTAACTGAAAACTTTTTGCTAGGGCTATACCAGACACAGTTCAGGTATATTTGGAAGGCTGGCTTGTATGTATGTGTGTGTGTGTGTATATATATGTAATATATATAATATATGTGTGTGTGTATTTTTAATAAGTATTTTCACGTCTGGTTGGATATTCATATAATATTAATAGAGATAAGGGATTTATATCTTCATATGTATATATTTCTTATCAGATTAACAAATAGAGCTATGTTATCTGTCATAATTTATTCTGATGTTTCTGATTTTACCTGTATTAATTTTTCCCTCCTTCCTCTGATGTCATTTTCCTATAACATAACATCTGATAACATAATAAAATGTAGTCTTTAATATTTCTTGCAGTCAGGTAAAAACAGATACTCTTTCATACAAGCAGAAATTCAATCTCAATATTAAAATTCTAATAATCTTTTAGAATCTTGAACATGAGAACAGCTGAGGGGTCCCAAAGAATTCTGTGGGAGAAGAGAGATTATGAGAGCATAAGAGCATAAGTTTACCCCACCACAAAAAAAAAAAAAAAAGTTTTTTGTTGGTCCACAAGGATAGCTATTTGAAGGAAGTATGAATCAAATAAACTAATCCTTACTAGATTTCTGTCATTCTGGAGACAGAGTTTGGAGTATTAAGATTAAACTTAAAGTAAAGAAATTATGTAAAAATCACCCTCTAGACTCCAGTCAGTCATGACCAACTAAAAACAAGGCCATTGGTTGTAGATGCTATCACTTATCCCTTTTGTGACAAGTGATGCCTAGTTGGAATCATGCAACCCAAAACGTATGTTAGATACTATAGGTACAAGGGTGATGAAATCCGTGCTGGCTTTCAAGGTCTTTTGACATCTTCTTTTAATTGTTATTTGCATCCATTCCCCTTTTTTGAGTATTAGCTCACTGCAGTTTAGGAACAGTGGATTATATATATTCATATAACTCACAACATCAAGCACACATATATACATAGGCACAAACACATAATTGTATGAATTTGCTCTTGCCACAGAGTAATGCACAGTAAATCTCCTTGAATTCATTAGCTTAGAGCAGTAATCACTTACTATTTCTCATGTGTCTCTGAGTTGCCTGTGGGTTGGTTGGTCTGTGGGCTCTGCTTTCTAGCTCTTCTTGTCTGTGCTGGCTTGGCTTGGGCTGGGTGGTTTGGGTCTCATTTATATGCTTTTCTTACTCCCAGAAGGATAGCTTGGAATGCTGTCATCAAAGGGGAGGTATAGTAGGACAGTCCCAATCACACAAGCATTTCAAGTCACTTACTGTGTCACATCTGTCAGCTTCACATAGGTCAAAGCAACTCACAAAGTTATATCCAGGCTCAAAGGGGATAAACAATGTTGCAAAGTTATAGGACAAGTTTAGGGTGTATAATTCCATTACTGGGGGAGAGAGGTGAAAATTTGAAAGAATCTACCACAAACACAATTAAACACAGCTAAGTGTATGTCTGTGTCTCCAAACTGTATATATGTCTATGCATTCTTAAGAGTAATTTACATTATTACATTAAGTATGCTGATATGCAGAGATTAAAAAATATCTCCCAATATAAGAACCATTTAGCATCGTTTAATGGAAATGCATAGTAGTACATAGTAGTCTACAAAAGGTGGGACAACTTTTGTAGGCTACTATAATTCAGAGCTGTGTGGAGTGACAAAATTGTTCTTATGCCCTAGTATGATGTGAAACTTTTCAGAGTAAATGCAGATCAAGAGACAGACTCCTCTTATACTCTTTAGTGGAATGTACCAGAGAAAATTCACTTTTTATGTGCAATAACTCAATTTTACACCTCACTTTGTGGACTACATATCTTGCAAGAGGAACCATTATGACATAAAAAAAAATTTTTTTAATGTCATCTGAGAGTGATTTTTGATTCCTGAAAGATAAATAAAATTGTTTTCTTTTGCATAATAGCACCTTACATGTGTTAAAATATTTTACAAAGTGGGGCGCCTGGGTGGCTCAATGGGTTGAAGCCTCTGCCTTCAGCTCAGGTCATGGTCTCAGGGTCCTGGGATCAAGCCCCAGATCGGGCTCTATGCTCAGTGGGGAGCCTGCTTCCTCCTCTCTCCCTGCTGGCCTCTCTGCCTACTTGTGATCTCTGTCAAATAAATAAATAAAATTAAAAAAATATTTTACATAGTATTTTCACATGTCGGGTTAGATATTCATATAACATCATTAATATAGACAAGAGATTTGTATCTTCATTGCTATATAAAGAAATTAAAGTGCAAGTCAATGAAATTAAGACCTCATCTTGGTCATTGTAGTAGTTAAGGATGCATTTAAGAGTAAATAAAGATAATCCATTCAAAATGGTTTGAACAATAAAGTGGATTAATTGGTGCATGTAAACTGAAGCCCACAGGTTGATTGAGATAACCCCTGGTTTAATAAAAGCTTGATTTTTCTGTGATTGCTATGGGTCTTTCTCCATATACTGGTTTTATTTTTTGACCCTATTCATGAGATGGTTGCTAGCAGAACTGAGGCCATGTGTTTTCTGATTTAAATTTACTAAGAGTACTGAGGTTTCTGCTCACTGAGCCATCCCTGAATCAATCTTGAAGACCCTGGAATACTATGTAGTGATTGGTCAGTGCCTGGATTACACAGACCGATCCCTGTGGCCATAAATTAGAGGTTATACTAAACTCATGGATCTTGTTTTAGTCAAGATTTATCTCTTGTGCTTGAGAAGAAGATACTCACCCACAATTGAATGAACAGTATATGTGAAGGAAATACGGAGAAGGTAAAGGAAGAGGTTTAAAGCTAATAAATAGGAGATATAAGATTAAAATTTGGCTTTCACACACCTTCTTCAGTGATCTTTTCATTTTAAAATAATGTATCCTTTATTGATTAACACACATTTTGCCATGGTTTGTCTTATAAATCTTTATCTATGTATGAATGTAAGGTAGAGCACATTTCTTATAATAAGGTGATAACTCTGGTAATATTTTTATTTCTTGACCATTTGTTGAGAATTTCTATCAAATTCAAGTTAAGGCAAAAACTTGGCTACTTCTGAGATACTGTATCTCAATATTATCCTATACTCTGATATTATTGTTTGTCTTTTTTTCCTGATAAAATCCTTCATTACAGTGAATGAACATTTACTTGATTGACTCATGTGGACAATTTTTTTTTTTTTTTTTTTAAGTAAGCTCTACACCCAACATCAAGATCAAGAGTTGCATGTTCCACCAACCGAGCCAGCCAGCCCCTGTTTTTGGCCAGCCAGCCAAATCTTTTATATTTAATGGCAGCCTGATTTGGAAGACATATCAAATCATACATTACAGAGCCATTTCCTCTGAAGATTGCTCTTCCATGTCAGCAAATGCACATTTTGTTGGGAGTAAATCACCAAAATGTTTGTGGCTACATATACATTATATATGAAACATTGTTAATGGCTGCCATCTTTGTGCCAACATGGTTTTATGCTGGACAATTTAAGGACAGTTTCTAGTCCAAAGCCTTTGGTCATTTTTTAGAGGCTCCATTACATTTTCCAGGCTACTTAGAATACCATTTAGTAAATTACTGCCTCAGGGCACTAGATGATGATTTTATGGTTTAAAAAGTTCATATACTTAAATCACCTGACTTAACTAAAATGCCCAATTACTCACACAGATGCACACACACACAGACACATACACACACACTCACACAGAAACATAGCCTTACCACAACATTAGCTACTAAATTTTACTGTGATAAAAAAAAGTTTCTGGGGTTCCCAGGACATGTTAAGAGTGATAATAATTGGGGCGCCTGGATGGGTTGGTTGGTTGGGCGACTGCCTTCAGCTCAGGTCATGATCCCGCAGTCCCGGGATCGAGTCCTGTGTTGGGCTCCCAGCTCCATGAGGAGTCTGCTTCTCCCTCTGACCTTCTCCCCTCTCATGCTCTCTCACTCTCTCTCAAATGAATAAAAATCTTAAAAAAAAAAAGAGTGATAATAATTCAGTTTTGTACACTAAAGAGACTCCAGAGACCATGATATCAACTTTCCTCAGCATAAAGAGGAGAAAATGGAGTCATAGGATTTATGTGATTACTTGATACTCTATTATTTTGGAATGATATGACCCTCAGAACTCCCCAAATATGCATAAACTGAGTAATTATTTCTTTTCTTCTTCATGCCTCCTCTTTCCTCCTCCTCCTTTTCCTCCTCCTCCTCCTTCTTCTTTCTGCAGAAAATAAAATGTTCCCAAATTATGTTTGAGGTTGGAAGAATAATGAACCATGGGCCAACAACAGTAGTCTAAAGTTGATCATTGCTATGAAAGAATAACAGCATTTCACCAATCTCTGTATCTTTTTAAAAAAATTTCTTTTAATTTCCCCCCAAAAGGTGTAGTTATTTCACAGGTTATAGTTCTCAAGGAAAAAAAAATCCAAATGTCTTCCAAAAAAAATCCATAAAGAAGTAACTGTGTTGGGCTATAATTGGGCTGATCGAGTTTTGATTTAATATTACTCATTGCCCATAGCATCCAATCTTGCTGTCTCTAGGCATTGTCCTTTCCTTTCACAGATTTGACATTTTCTTTTGACCTTAACTTCTTAATGTTCCTTTATTTTCTAAATGCTTCATTTTTCATATGTTCAAAAATGGAGTCTTAAATAAGGACACCTGTCATGCTGTCAGTTCATAGTAAAATCAGCAATGTAACCCAGACATCACACTTCCCTGTCTGGTTACAATCACTTTGTATAATAAGATTTAAAACAATAAAGTTAGTGTTATTCCCAAGAATTCCCAAACCCAGTGTTTCAGCTTCTTCCATTATACACACTCCTGTTCTTTTTTAACCTATAACATTCTTATCTGTCCTACCACTAAAAATACATAAATAAAAATATATAAAATTTTTTCTTCTCTGAGTACCTATCTAGGTACATCCTTTTCTACTCCCTTTATATGCTACATTCTTTAAGAAATAATCATGTTCTCTGCCTTTATTGCAATTCATTTATTTCCTGACCAGTCCACTAAACCTGGCCTCATTGAGTTAATAATGATCTTTTATTTCTCAGATCAAATGGATACTTTTCTATCCTTAAGTTATTTTGTCTCCTTAGAGCACACGACTCTGTCCTGAAATTCTTTTACCTTTAAAAAGAAAATGTTTTCTTGGTCTGTCCCCTACCTCTTAGGTCAGACTTCTTTAGCTTCTCCCATCCCCTGCCTTGCATACTCTATTTTTTTTTTTTATATTTCACAATTTAATTCTTTATATGCTTAACCTTCTCACTGGTTTAATGCCACCTATACAACTATGACTTTCACATGTATATGCTAGAACAGTGATTCTCAGCCAGGGAAATTTTACCCCCACAATGCATATATAGAGACATTGTTGGTTGTCACAATTAGAGGAAAGGGGTGCTACTGGGATCTAGTGTGTAGGGACTATCGATTTTTTAAACAACCTATAGTGTACAAGAAAGCCTACTATATCCAAGGAATGTCTAGTTAGAATGTCAGTAGTGCCAAGGTTCAGAAACCCTCATCTAGACCACACCCTCCCTCAATCCCCAATTATATTCAATTGCTTAGCTAATATCTCTACAACAAAGATGTTAAAGAGGCTTCGAACTTAACATATCTATCAATTAAATTTAAAATAATATGTGCCCAAATAATCCCTTTTCCCATAGTCCCTGGTTTTAGGTAATGAGCTTCCCTTCTCAGCCCTTCAAGTATATAACTCATTTCATTGCTGGGAAATTCTTTCATATTTAATGTTGTAACTAATTTATGTGGATCTCTTCTTTTTATAATTTCTCCTATATGACTTTCATTAACTTTTGGTCACTGTTTTTGGGGAGGAAGTTGCATTCACACTAATTGTCAGATGGAGGTCATACACATATATGTTTATATGTGTGACCAGATGGTAAACTATTTTGGTAAAGTATTATCTACTCCATCATTTTGCTTTCAAAATATCAATTAAGCATATCATAATTTCCCATTATCAGACTAATTTATACAGCTCTTCTATAGGGAAGACTTTCGAAAAGTTGTTAATGAGGTCCATATCACCAACTTTTTGTTGGGAATACACACACATACTTGCATGTATATGTACACAAATACATATAGGTGCATATAGTGTCTGCTAGTGATGCAAGATTGGGACCTGTAGCTTTAGAATGATATTTCTGAAAGGCTCCTTGACTATACAGAATTGGGATCTGGGCATATTATCAGGGAGTCTACATTTTTAAGCAAGACAAGGTCATTTTATGAGAGTTCATGTTAGAGAACCGGTTCTTTTACCAGGGTCATGGCCAATCACAAAAGGGAATATTATCATTTTACTAATGGGCTACTCCCCATTACATCTACTGAAGAGCTGTCATCCCCGCTCCCCTCCCCCATCAATACAGAAGAGCTATTGGCAGAGGGGCAACAGATAACTAATTTGTAGACTTTTAGGTTAACAGTTTGGTGAGTGGGCTTCTGTTCGGAATGTTCTTCTAAGACCATATTGAGAATCTTGGCATCACCCAGACTCAAATCCTCTAGTGGCTGATAGTAGTGCTTGTGTTTTAGGTGGTCAAAAAATTAAGTCTTAAAGAATCATTGATTCTTAAAGAATCAATGTAAGATTTGAAGGTAAAGACTTCCTTATATGTAGAAGGATATAGAGACCTGAGGTGATTTTTTTTTTTTCTCAGCCCTCTCCCTTCCCCTGTCAACATATGTCCCAATAGTAAGTCTATTGATTGGTGCACTGCTATTAAATTCCTTCATTGCAGCCTTTGGGGCTTCTAGGAACATGTGTGCATCAGAGCATCAGTGCAATGTGGTAGAGTGGAAGGGATCCTTGTCTAGGGAGCTGAGTATCTGATTCTGATACCGGGTAGCCATCCCTAGTCTAAGTTTGCATTTCCCCGTTTTGTTTTTTTGTTTGTTTGTTTGTTTTTTAAACAGAGGAGGTTAGAAACACACTAATACTGAGCTTTCTTTTGAAGCATTCTGAGGTCTCATTGAGCTCTGGGGAAAGGAGTTAAATTATGAATGTGGGAATAGCATGAGGAAATAGGGATGACAACTTTTTTCCAGATCTGACCTGGAGTTTGTCAGTTGTCTAGTAAAACTACTGTATAGGAAATGTTGATGTTCTAAGAGAAATAGATAAATTACCTTTAGATACAGATGAAGTGAAGAGAGAAAGGCCTAACCTGAATACTCTGAGCCCAATCTAAATACTTCATTTAATTTAGTCTTCAAAACCAGCCTGTGAGAAATGTATTATTATTCCTATTTAATAATGAGGAGATAAAAGTTCAGAGATAGGGAATAGCTTTCTTTTTTCCAGTAATATGTAAAAGTCTGGGGATAATAATTAAGTGAGTTTGACTGAGGATTTGAAGATATGTAAGGGAATACTGTGATAATAGCAAGGTTGGTAAGATGGATAGGACTAAGCAATGGCAGACTCTGAATGCCAGAATAAGCATTTAGATTTTTTTAATATGCATTTATGTGTATATATATGTGAATTTATACCCTATTGGTAGTAGAAAATATTGATGAGAAAAGGTCAATCTGTTTTACTAGAAATATTTGAAATGAATTCAGAGAAAACAGGCAGCAACCTCTTTGACCTCAGCCACAGCAACTTCTAACTAGACACATCTCTTGAGGCAAGGGAAACAAAAGCAAAAATGAGCTACTGGGACCTCATCAAGATAAAAAACTTATGTACAGTGACAGAAACAATCAATAAAACTAAAAGGCAACCAACAGAATGGGAGAAGATATTTGTAAATGGCATATCAGATAAAGAACAAGTATCCAGAATCTATAAGCTCATCAGACTCAACACCCATAAAATAAATAATCCAGTTAAGAAATGGGCAGAAGACATGAATAGACATTTCTCCAAAGAAGACATACAAGTGGCTAACAGGCACATGAAAAAATGCTCAACATTACTCATCTTCAGGGAAATACAAATTAAAACCACAATGAGATACCACCTCACACCAGTTAGAATGGCTAAAATTAACAACTCAGGAAAAAACAGGTGTTGGAGAAGATGCAGAGAATGCATTGGTGGGAATGCAAACTGGTATGGAGGAAAACAGAATGGAGATTCCTCAAAAAGTTAAAAATAGAGCTACTGTATGATCCAGCAATGGCACCACTAGGTGTTTACCCAAAGGATACAAAAATGATGATTCAAAGGGGCACATGCACCCCAGTGTTTATAGCAGCATTATCTACAATAGCCAAATTATAAATAGATAAGAAGATGTGCGTGCGTGCGCGCGTGTGCGCGCGCGCACACACACACACACACACATATACTGGAATATCACTCAGCCATCAGAACGTGAAATCCTGACATTTACAACAACATGGATAGAAGTAGAGTGTCTTAGCTAAGTGAAATAAGCCAGTCAGAGAAATACAAATACCGTATGATTTCACTCGTGTGGAATTTAAGAAACAAAACATAGGGATGAACATAGGGGAAGGGAAGGAAAAATGAAATAATATAAAAACAGAGAGGGAGGCAAACCAGAAGACACTTTTAACTATAGAGAATGATCTGAGGATTGCTGTGGGGCGGGGTGTAGGTAGGGAGATGGGCTAAGTGAGTGATGGTCATTAAGGAGGGCATTTGTTGGGGCGCCTGGGTGGCTCAGTGGGTTAAAGCCTCTGCCTTCGGCTAGGGTCATGATCCCAGCGTCGTGGGATGGAGCCCCACGGCAGGCTCTCTGCTCAGCAGGGAGCCTGCTTCCCTTCTGCTCTCTCTGCCTGTCTCTCTGCCTACTTGTGATCTCTCTCTGTCAAATAAATAAATAAAATCTTTTTTTTTAAAAAAAGGGCATTTGTTGGGATGAGCACCTGGTAATATAGGTAAATGATGAATGACTAAATTCTGTTCCTGAAACAATATCACACTATATGTTAACTAACTTGGATTTAAATAAAAAAGAAAGAAAAAAGCCACTTGAAATGAATTCAAAGAAATATATATACATATACATATGTATATATGTATATATACATATGCACAGATTTCTGAATGCGTATATATATGTATATATATGTACATAAGCATTGGCTTTTGTTTCTAGATAATGGCATTTGGGTGGGAAGATGACAATATAAGAAGCTTATTACATGAAGATTACTCTGGCTACACTACATGATATAGATTTGAGGGATAAAGATTTGAGACTGGGGTACCTGTTAAGGGACTCTTGAAATAACAAGAGTCTAAACCAGGGTACTAGCCTTGGGGATGGAGGAGAGGGAATGGATGGGAGACATTATGAGCCATAATGGCAGTTCATGTAATCAACTTCTTTGGATAGTTTCCAAATCAGACTTACTTTAGTAAAACCTCAGAACGATTCTTAAGCACTCATGCACCTTCTCAATATAAGAACTAAGCAGGTTCTTCTGTAGGTACTGAAAGACTATAATTAAACTCATCCAACTTATTAAAAAAAGTAGAGGTTAAAGAGGCAACTTAATTGGGCCACCAGAGAGCTATTCACTTACGGTCAGAACTTCCCATTTAAAGGAAAGCACATCCAATGGTAATGCTTGTAGTACCTTTGGAAATATGAATCTTTGGACAAGGTTATTCTAATTTCACTAATTAGCTGCCACCACCTGCATTAATGGTTATACTGCCATCTTTTCCCTTCTAAGTCCAGACATATGTGGCCACATTGCATGAAGTGCACAAATTGCCCACTAAAGTCAATGAAACGTATGGCCCCTGCCTACGTGGTGGCTGGATTATTATTATTATCGATCCATTTGGCTGCATCTTGTCACTGTGTCACAGCGGGCTTGTAGGACTAGGGAAGAACTATTACATATGCAGAATCTTGAAAGCTAAGGGGATAAGTGGTTGGGGGGGGTGCATAGTATTAACCACTCAGTACCCTGCTGTGCTTTGGTTTAAGATAGATGCTGGTGAGGAAGTTGAATTCATAGTTTGGCAGAGAGTGCTGGCACCAGAGAAAAAAATTTTATTTAAATTTTAATGAACGGTGGATAAGTGTTTTAGATTATGTGAACATTCAATTTATAAGTTAATTTTGGTGTGCCTACCCCAGAAATCACATAATCTAAAATCATTCTAATAAGAGTTTGGCCGTGACTAAATTCACAGTTAAAAGAGAGACGTTACTCTAAATTTAGTCTCAATTTTGGATCATGAAAATTCTTAGACTAGGTCATGCACACCATGGTGCTGAGTAGTGCTTAATTAACTTAATGGGCCAAGACTTCATTTTGTGTGATCTTTATGGGATTCATGAAAATATTGGTGGTGGAGAGAGCAAAAGCCAAAATCAAGAAGATGCCACCAGGTGGCGCTTAAGTACTTTCTTTCTTCACCTGCCACTCAGTCAAGTGAGCATCTACCAATGTCCAAAGGAAGCATAACATTAGCTACTCCTCGAGAAGGGTAACATTAAACTTCTTAAAACATATTAAACATAATATACTGGTCCCAATTATAGGATTTAGTCTGTTTCTTGAACAAGACCACACTACACACACATAAAGGGGACAAATGTTATCAAATCAAGGTGATAATATCAATATCAAAATACTATTGAATACTTACTCCACCCTAAGGCACAGAGTTCATTAACACATTTCATTATCTCAATTCTCACACTATCTCATGTTAATTATCTCAGTCCTCACAACAGTTTTATGAAGTAGGTACTATTGTTATTACTTCTGTAGAGAGGAAGTGGAAACTCTGAGAGGTGAATCAGGGTTACATAATCCCTTAGTCACAGGGCTAATATTGTAATCCAGCTACCTACTCCAAAAACTTAATGCTTAACCAGTGTGTCATCTGCCTCTGAGATCAGCACCTTTATTATTGGCTAAAGTCCAGAGATTAGTTTCAGTTTCAAACAACCGGTATTTAAAATTTAGGGGAAATTTATAAGTTTTAGTTATCATTGAAGTTGTCTTGAATTTCCCTCCTGGTAAAAGAAGTGACAAAAAGTAATGGGCAAGTACATGCAGTACTAGGCACAGAAAGACTACAATGGTAAGTATAACACTTGGGCGGCCTTTTTGAATTAATTTAAAAATGGTTGCATGCCTGGAATTGCTTAATATGAACTTCCCAATAGAAGAATCTCTGACTTAGCCTTTCTTGTTAATAGGATTGTCACTTTTTTTTCTCTCTGACTCTGAACAACGGATAACGTTGTATATAATACTTGTCCCAGTAGAGGCTCCAAATCAGCAGAGGATGGAAAATACATACACATTCAGAGGCCCATTTTATTTGTTTTGTAAAAACCTGTTGGGAAAGAGGTTAATCACAAACAGAGATGTAATTCAGCATGAGGATGAATTCCTTCCCCATTCTGACAATAGCCTTAATCTTAATTACTTGATTTACTCCAAGGAGTCAGATTAATGTACCTGTTAGAACACCACCCAGTTTGTCTAATTAATGTAAATTGTAAAATGTTCTGGAGGTGTTAGGAAGCAAAATGTGGTTTGTTCCTATAATTTGAAGACATCCTAATTAGGATGTATTCTTAGAAATGGATTCCTTGTGTACCATCCCTAGGACAAACAAGAAGATTTTCAAGAAAAAACAAAAAGGCTTGGGCTGAAGAAGCATTAGAGATGCATTGTTTTTCTGAACAAAGACATATGAAATAGTGGTTTGCTGGTGTAAAATTGGGTTAAGTCCTCTGAATTATCTACGGGTTATACAACACACTTAGAAGTAGAACTCAGGTCTTTGAAAATTCTACCCTCAGTCTCTGATCTGTCCTATTATCGCCACCACCACCGTCACTACTACCCAACACCAGCACTATGATTGTCAACAAAGTAATCACACACCTGTTTAAGGTGCTATAAAAGTAAGAATGAAATAAAAATTGTCCCTCTCACCTAAGGGTTTAATATTTAAATACATAAGATAAAGAGAGGTATTTATTTTAATGCACATTTTGAAAATAGGAGTTTTATTGTTGTCTAGTATAATATTATGTAAGGTAGTCCATACAGAAATACTGGTGGAGGGGAGAGGAACCTTCTCTTCTAAATGACATTATTCATTTACTTAAGATATATTTATTGAATATCTTAAGTTCTATAAGACACTTTGCTCGGTAGAAGGGACACGAAAATGGACAAACCAGTGATGTCCAGGAGCACTGGATTTAATGAAAAGACAGGTAGGAAATCAGGAAAGACTAACACGTGTGAAATGCATTATAGTATGTTAGGGTTAAGCATGGATAGCCATGGAAATATATGAGAGGTCTCCAGCTTTATTTTCTGAAAGTGTTTGTGAGGGAAGATACCAGGAAGAGGTAATTTATAGGTCAAGGTCAATAAGAAGTATAAGTTAACTGGGCAAGGGGAAACAATGAGAAGAAAGAAGGTGAAAGATTGTCCAGGGGTTAAGAATTAGTTTTACAGCGTTGAAGTTCAGAAGGTGGAGGGAGAGATGGTACTAGAGGAGGCTGAAAAGGTAAACTGGGGCCAAATCCTAAAAAAGCCTTCTTTTGCCATGAGAAGTGTAGGCTTTGTCCTGTGAGTGTTAAGAAGACACTAAAGAGTTTAAATAAAAGGCCTTTGAACCTTGGAAAGATCACCGCGGATACTGTGCGGAGGAAGAATGGATAAGAAGAGAGGAGTCAAGAAAATCAGATGGTGGGATGTTGGTAGTTTGGTGCAGAGATACTAATATGCTCCCTGAGGTAACAACAATGGGATGACAAAGGTAGATAGTATCAAGAGGTACTCCAGAAATAATCTTAACTGGGTTAGTGATTGATAGATACATGGGGTAAGAGATAGTAGGGTTCCTTTGAAGTCTAATATTTGATTGCTTGTAAGATAGACTAGTACTTTGGTATGTATAATTTCAAAGAAAAATTAATGTGGCTACCTAAAGATGCTGGTAAGAAATCTGCGAATTCTAGATGTGTTACACTTAACTGAGTGAAATTATATCAACTTTTCTCTGTTTCTCTTATCTGAGGATCACTTCTTCATCAACTTCAAAAATTATGAACATGCCTGACAAATGATAGGCAAACAAATATTAACTTAGAATTTTCTAAATGGTTGAACTTTGTTTCTTTCACTTTACTTGGGGAGATGGGTATTTCTGCTTACTTAGTAGTTCTGTTTCTTCTATCTTAGACAGTTATAGTTACTTAGCTGGTTTTCCAGCTTGAAGGAAATTAGAGGCACCATAAGTGAGTAGGATGGTGAGAAGCAGGCACACTGACAGCAGGCACAAGAAGGAATGGGGGCTGATATTTATTCTTTCATGGAGTCTTTGTTGAGCACTTCTTTGGTCCCTGGCACTGGGGTATCTGCTATCTGGGGAATCAGGAGTTGGGGATTCAATTGGCAAAGAAGGAAGAGAAACACCATGTAATACAGGTGCAAAATCTCAGAAGAGCATCACAAATTGGAGTCATTTAGCATTGTTTATCATAATTCCATATTTTAAAACCCACATAGTCAACCAGCAATGTTCTTGGTGACAGCAAGTCTTTTAAGAATAGAATGAGGTAAAAAAAAAAAAAAAAGAATAGAATGAGGAATGCTAGATTTCACTTTAGAAGGAGAAGGCACAGAAGATGTTTTCTAAAGCATTCCAACAAAATGGCTGGCCTTTAAATGGGTGAAATAGGTGATGAAAGTTTTAATTTTTCTTAAACATTTAAGTTAGAGAGAAGTAGCTATACTAATTTATGCAGTGTTCATTTTTCTTTATTTTCTTCTTTTAAAAAAATCTACCAGTATAAATTCTCAGTTGTAATGAGATTCATTTTTATGAAGTTGAGGAATGTTGGGAAACACTTTTCAGCTCAGTTTCTTGAGGATTGCATGGAATATTTGGGCATTTTCTGCTGGTCAGTTTTATGGAAGGAAATAATTGGGGGCTGTCTTCCTATGGGAACCAGTGGCCCATAGAACTTCTGATACGAAATGGCAGGATTTCCAGAAAAGATTCTGACTTTTCCCATTTAATGGTCAAACTCCTCCCCCTTCAAAAATAAACAAACCAAAACCAAACCAAAACAAAAAGCATCTACTTACTGTCTTGATTTCTTCACTTTTCATTCACTCTTCAGCCTTTCATAATCCTCCAGATTATGAAATCTGGCTCCAAACTGGTGCCACCCCTGGAGAAGCTCTGTCTCTAAAATCTCAGATAAAAAAAAAAAGAAAAATAAATAAAATCTCGGATGATCGCTAGAAGGTAAGAACCCCATGATTTCGCCTCTTGGCAGCATTCAACACCCTTTACCATCATGTTTAACTCAAACACTGATAGCTCTCTATCTTTCTCTCATGGTATTTATTATCGCCTTACTAAAGGAATGTTTGTGTCAAAATTTGATCAAGTCTGCCTCCTCCATTATGTCGTAAACGTGAAAAGAGGAGGGGCCTTGTCTGCTTTGCCTACCATTGTATCACTAGAGCCTAGTGGCTGCCACATAGAGTTCAATAAATAGTTATTAATGATATGAATAAATAAAAAGTTTACTTTAGGCCAGCTTTAGGAAAATGGAACTCTAGAAAAGAGAATTTCCTACTCCCCTAAAATCAGAAGCCATCTGAGTATCAACTTGCTATGGACTGAATTGTTTCCCCCCAAAATTCCTATGTTGAGTCCTAACCCCCAATTGTGGGTTTATTAGGAGGCAGTGTCTTCAGGGGGTAATTAAGGTTAAATGAGGTCATAAGAATGGGGTCAAAACTGATAGGATTAATGGCCTTTTAAGAATAGGAAGAGATACATCTTTCTCTCACCTCACATGCTCAGAGGAAACTGTCCTCAAGTCAAGAAGAGCACTTTTATCAGAAACAATCCAGTGGACTCTTGATGAAGCTACCACAATCTCTCCTTTTTTCTCCTCTTTGCCACAGTTGTTAAAGACTCATGCAACCTGACACACTTCTCCTGAATATAGGTGTTTAGTGTTTTAATTGGAGTATCAATTATTCCTCTTAAAACATAGCTCAGCCATGCAGGTTGCGATATGTCCCTCTGTGAGAAAGCCAGAGGTTAAAGCTGGGGCTTGAGGTACCATATCACGAGTATAAAAGCCAACTTGTGTCGTGTGTGTGTGGGGGGGGGGTTATGGAGGAAGGGCGTATCTCTCAAGATACTGTTTTATTGTAAGATACAGTCAAAAGAAGGGAGATTCTAATTATAACAAGCTTAGGTATTTTCTCTTATTATTCAAGTGAACATTCCAAGGATTCAGAACATTCTTCTGAAAGAATCCTCTTAACCAACATAAAGTTACATTTTGATTTATTTTGAGAAACAACTCCCTTTCTAAACTCTGAATAGTAGTATGGCATTGGTTTCTCTCTCTTTCTCAAATCTTTCTCTGTCTCTCTCTCTCTCCAGGAAAGGTTAGAGCAGAGACATAGTAGACACCAATCTAATAAGATCAGACACCAGACATATTATCAGATACCATTACCAGATAATGCACACCAAATATTCAGTTGTCTTATCATAGTCTACTTTTTCTTACAGATGGGTTTGGAACATGTGACTAGTTCTATAAACAAAACTGACATCAACACACATGGTTTGAGATGATCAGTTTCCTATATGGTCTGTCACTGTTGTGATCTTGAAGCCACACATTCCCCCCAATGCCTGACCCCACCTCAGACCTAGAAGAGAAAACAAAACAGACACACACACACACACCAAATAACTATGTTATACCTCTAAAATTTCAGGATTTGTCTGTTTCAGAAGCTAGTATTCACTATCCAGACTAAATTGGAGGAGGGCATCTTTTGTCATAAAAATACCATAGAGCTGGAATTCATTTTGCCTTTTTCATCTCAGACCCTGGTGAGATAAATAAAAAAAGAATTTAAGAAATATCCACTCTTATATCCTGGAAATTGTATATAATACTCTATGTGTATATGCTTTTCTTTCCCCTGGAGAAAGGATAAATAACCTATGTTGGAGACTCCAAAAGGTCTAGTGTCCAAAGAGGGTTAAGAACTACTAGATGAAAAGGTGCCTTTAGTTTAGGGGATTTTGAGCTTCTGTGTAATTCTCAAATCATGGAGGCGGTTACCAAAAGGCAAGAAGCCTGCTTAAATCTGAGCAATCCTCTTAGGGCTGTTGCCCTTCAGGCACTCAGAAGCCTGGCATTTGGGATCTGGTTTGCAAGAAGCAGGCATGTGGCAGGTGATGGGAGCACTGGTGATTAGGATGAATAGTCCGGAGCCAAGAGGCCTGTTCAGTAATGCAGCACAAAGGGATTAAAAGAAAAGAGGAAAAGCAAGCACTCAGCAGTTAGTCTTTGTGGTCGGAAGTCTTTTGTTTCTTTCTAATCTCCTTAAATGTGATTGCGATGGCGAAGGCTCTTATATTTAATAGACTCTTGAGTTACTTTGGAGATGAAACATATTTTACACTTACATAAAATACACTTTATACTGAAACGCAGATGGTACAATTGGTACCCCTACACTCCAAGAAAGCATTTCAAAAAGGGTCCCCAAAGATTTTGGGACTGCATTTACCATATATAAAAGAATGATTACAGTAATACTAAACTCCAGGATTAATGTAACAGAAATAGAAGCACAGAAGATGGGTCTATTTATTACTTTCCCTCTTGGGGAGTATCAGCAAAATTTGTTTTTAAAAATGCACTTAACCCTGGCAAGGATGAGTGCTCCAGGTTTTCAGTAACTGCTTGAGTTGTCAATACGTTGCACTCACTGCTCAGTAGGTGCCCCTAAATTGTGAATTTTGTTAATGAAGAATTGTGAAGAAGTTATTGGCTTCATTTAGAAAGCAATATTTTTCTCAGTAGCCTCAGTCTTATTTTAGGAACTCCACAGGGGATACATAACGTAAAAGTTCAGAGTGGAAGGCATCATGTTATTATTCCCCAAATCTTTGCAAGTGTCCCCCAAAGCAGAAAAGATTAAATTATTAGGTTCTGATTTTTCTACTGTTTCAAAGCACAAACCTATGAAAAAGGAAATCGATACTCTTTTTGAAGGACATGAAACCACCTTTAACTTACATGAAATACTTTGAATTGGTATAATTTGCTCCTCAGATCTCAAAGCACTTTGCCATATTTCATTGAACTCATCTCTTCCCTTTGGGCAAGAGAGGTTGACAAAAAGAAAATATCTTTCACTTTTTGCTTTCTTAAGCCATTCTTGGAGGAAAAAGAAACACAGTATGTCTTTCTGGCCTTGTCCTGCTTAGCAGGGACCATTTCCTGTGCATTCCTTTTATGGAAACAAGTAGGAGTGGCTTGTCCATCCCTATAGGATGAAAAGTGTGAATCTGTGATTTTGAAGTAAGAACTACCCTTCCAGGCCAAAACAGAGTCTGAAATCTATGATTCAAAAAAGGTCAAAGACTGACATGCTAAAACTTGTCTTTTTTAGAGAATTACGAGGTTCTAATGGTGTTTTCACTTACTAAAAAGTATCAGCAGCACTTTACCCAGGTGTTCTCTGAAATGGTAAATGTGGATAATAAAAAGTTAGTACTTCATCCATGTATTTTGAAGATTAAATAAGGTGAAACTCATAAAGATCTTAACATAGAGCCTAGCACAGAGTAAAATCAGTAAATAACAGGCCATACTGATAGTATGGTAGTTGTAAAAGACATTAGTTGCACCACTTTCCATATCTATAGAGTTTAATGTATGAAGTCTGAAAGGTTAGTAGACTATTTTCTCCCTTCCACCTTTCTTCCTTTCTTTGCTTCTTTTTGTTATTCAATTCATCCAGTCAGTAGTATCTAGTGAGTACCTATATACAGACATTTTAGATAATATGAAGAGCAAGCGAAACACAGTCTTTGAAACATGGAATTTACATTTTGGAGGACAGAGGCAGATATTTAACTAAAATTTTCACAAATGATTAATGCCAACTGTAGTGTATTCAGTGCAAGAGATAGCACAGGAGGCATTAACAGACTGTAACCTGGCATCTATCGAAAAGAAGGTGGACCAGTTTATTCATTACACAAACTCATACATAGTTTTTGTATGAAGCTCTAATTTGACCATTTTCTAAATTTGTTGCTAAGGAATAGGCCTACAATAGGAGAAAAAACAAACAGCCTTTTCCCTCATGGTGTTCTAGCTTTAGTTTTCAAATCCTGCTCTAAGAAACTCTGAAGGTGTCACAGGGTTTTCGGGTGTCACCAGACCATGTTAGGGAGAGGGTGTGCACTGAGGCCACATAGCTGCTACATGGAGTTCAATTAGATACAGACAGTCCTCACTTTGACAGCACCCTATTAACACAGATGTATGAATATGTGTATATACAAACTTAGTTTTTGCTTTGCACAGTTCCCACATACTTTTAAAAAAAATGTTTATTTAAGCAAGCTCTATACTCAGTGTGGGACTTGAACTTACAACCCTGAGATCAGAAGCCGCTGTTCTACTAACTGAGCCAGGCAGGTTCCCCCACATTCTTTTGATATGCATTGATTTCAGTTAATCTGTGCA
The DNA here is from genome assembly GCA_003697995.1 of Taxidea taxus jeffersonii. Classification (NCBI taxonomy): domain Eukaryota; kingdom Metazoa; phylum Chordata; class Mammalia; order Carnivora; family Mustelidae; genus Taxidea; species Taxidea taxus. The sequence goes on along the minus strand of RCUC01001142.1, from coordinate 55,364 downwards.
AAGTGAGGACTGCCTGTATGTGTTTTTATGTGTACTCGATAAAGCATATACTGCTAGAAGAAATAATTGGCAAGCTAAGTTCTTGTCTAGAATGTGATTTTCCAGTTCCAGAATCCTTATAAGAATTTATACCCCCAAAGAACTACCTACCCCATCTATACTTCCTAAGCTAAATATTCTACATTCTAGACTTTTTTTTTCCCCCATATGACTCAGCTCAATTACTCTCACTACCCTCATCACTCCTTTGTACATACTGGTTTGCCAGTGTTGCTCTTAATGCTTGGGATTCAAAACTGAGTATCAGGTACATTTACCAGAGAACATGTATCTATATCACCCTCCAGACTGTGTGCTCTGTCAGGGTAGGTAACCTTGGTACCCTGGGATAGCATCTGATATTTAATAATAATTATTTCATTAATAATTATTCCAAATGTGATAAGGTCACTCTTGGTACAGATGCCTAGTATTACAATTATATTAGTTTTGTTGGTAGCCATCCAACACAATTGACTTTGTGTTTGATTTTGTTTGAAGATGATTTTGTGTTTCTCATCACTTTGTCAGATTAGCTACTTTCCATTTATGAAGCTCCTATGGGAGCTGACATGAAACAGGTAAATTTTGTTGGGGAGGGATTATGAGCACAAAGGAACAAAAAGTCAGATCTGATTGGGATTCTGACTTGGAAAGGAAGCTTTTAGGAATGTTCTGAACTCTTTCCCATAAAACTTTGTGCTAAGAGACTAGAAAGAACAAGGAAATCAGAAATAAAACTTGCACATCATCCTGGAAATGCCAAGGCATAGTGCAGAAATTTTATGGGTTTATATTTTAGAGGTTTTGCATTATAGTATTGATTTGAATGATTTGAAATTTCATAGAAAATTTCATTACCTTTTAACCTGATGAAATTCACTGAAGAAAGAAATGTTATAGAAATGGGCTATACCATAATACTTTCATATTCATGTGAGATTATCAGTGCAGACAATTGGGACTTCAGTTGGTATGGGAGAGAAAGTGCTCTTGAATACCAAATCTGGGCAAGGCAACTTGGCACTTACATAACCAAGCTTAAAAAATTTACACTCAAATTAGAAATTATACTTCTGGGACTCTATCCTGAAGAAACAGTGAGCAGAGAATCAAAGATTTATGTATAATAAACTTTATTACAGCATTCTTCCTAATAGTGGGAAAAAAAGAGCTTTAATGCTTATTAATATAGGACCAATGAAACAAAATTATAGTTAAATCTGTATGATGGAGTACTAAACAGTTACATTCCAGGAAAGATGCAGAACAGAATGGATTGTAAGTCATCTTTCAGCAACAACAACTAAGAAAAGGTAAAATAAAAAATGATAATAATGGTGAACTATAGGAGGAAGGAAGAAATAAATAAGATAAACAGTATTATTTTAGTTTTTAATTTAGTTGCAGGCAACAGTTTTGTATAATAATATAAAATTAGAAAAAAAAATCCTGAGTTCCAAAGGAAAATGTAACAAAAGAACCTGCGTATAAAGTTGGTGGCTTAATAATGTGAGGAAGAATTATTTCAAGAAACTTTGAACTCTTAATAATTTGTACAAGCTTTGTGGTCTATATCTCAATGACAAAGATGTGCCAAAAAAGTCTTATGTTATCTATAATAATATTTTCATATTGGTATTGTTATTTTTGTTATTACCCATATATTTTGGGATAATATTTGGGGATAAAGTACATATGTAATTTTTTTAAAAGATTTTATTTATTTATTTATTAGAAGAGAGAGAGAGAGCACAAGCTCAGGCAGACAGAGTGGCAGGCAGAGGCAGAGGGAGAAGCAGGCTCCCTGCTGAGCATGGAGCCCAATGTGGGACTCGATCCCAGGACACCCGGATCATGACCTGAGCCGAAGGCAGCTGCTTAACCAACTGAGCCACCCAGACATCCCCATATGTAATTTTTTGTGTCATTAGGAAATAGGACTTCGTTAAAAGAAAAAAATACAAATATAAATTCAAAGAACTTAAGCAAAAGCATTTCATCCAACATTTGAATTGAATTTATCAGAGTGAACTGAAAGTGTATTTTATCTTAACACCATATTTTTTAGGTCTGTCCATGAAAAAGTCTGGAGACAATGACCATCCGAGTATTAGTGAATAGTCCCCACATACAGATTGTGGTCTCTAGTTGCCTTTTCCTTTATTAATAAAAGGAATTGGGATACCTTGAAGAGATAGTTGAGTCCAGGTTTGTGGCAGGAAACATATGAACCTGGAATATCTTCTTGAACCCCCAAACAAGAAAGCTGCTAGCACTGTGTTTACATTAAATGGAAATGATGGTTATTTTTAAGGGCACAGTCCCATCCCAGAGAACATGGGAATGTGAACATTAAAAATAGTGATAAGACCGCCCTTACCAGGGGCTGGGCTAAGTAATACTCTCAGGTTCGCTTTCGGGGCTTTTGTTCCCTGAAAGATTGGGATCATTCCCTGGATATTTTCAGACCAAAATGCTCTGACCTAGAACTCAATCACAAGAGGAAATTTAGAAAGAGCACAAATACATGGAGACTCAACAGCATCCTTCCAAAGAATGAATGGGTCAACCAGGAAATTAAAGAGGAATTGAAAAAAACCATGGAAACAAATGATAATGAAAACACAACGGTCCAAAATCTGTGGGACACAGCAAAGGCAGTCCTGAGAGGAAAATATATAGCGATACAAGCCTATCTCAAGAAACAGGAAAGGTCTCAAATACACAACCTAAGCGTACACCTAAAGGAGTTCGAGAAAGAACAACAAAGAAAGCCTAAACCCAGCAGGAGAAGAGAAATCATAAAGATCAAAGCAGTAATCAATGAAATAGAAACCAAAAAAAAACAATAGAACAAATCAATGAAACTAGGAGCTGGTTCTTTGAAAGAATTAATAAGATTGATAAACCCCTGGCCAGACTTATCCAAAAGAAAAGAGAAAGGACCCAAATAAATAAAATCATGAATGAAAGAGGAGAGATCACAGCCAACACCAAAGAAATACAAGCAATTATAAGAACATATTATGAGCAACTCTATGCCAACAAATTTGACAATCTGGAAGAAATGGATGCTTTCCTAGAGACATATAAACTGCCAAAACTGAACCAGGAAGAAACAGAAAACCTGAATAGGCCCATAACTAGTAAGGAGATTGAAACAGTCATCAAAAATCTCCAAACAAAAGCCCAGGGCCAGACGGCTTTCCAGGGGAATTCTACCAAACATTTAAAGAAGAATTAATTCCTGTTCTCCTGAAACTGTTCCAAAAAATAGAAATGGAAGGAAAACTTCCAAACTCATTTTATGAGGCCAGCATCACCTTGATCCCCAAACCAGACAAGGATCCCATCAAAAAAGAGAATTACAGACCAATATCCTTGATGAACACAGATGCGAAAATTCTCACCAAAATACTAGCCAATAGGATCCAACAGTACATTAAAAGGATTATTCACCACGACCAAGTGGGATTTATTCCAGGGCAGCAGGGTTGGTTCAACATCCGCAAATCAATCAATGTGATACAACACATTAACAAAAGAAAGAACAAGAACCATATGATACTCTCAATAGATGCTGAAAGAGCATTTGACAAAGTACATCATCCCTTCCTAATCAAAACTCTTCAAAGTGTAGGGATAGAGGGCACATACCTCAATATTATCAAAGCCATCTATGAAAAACCCACCACAAGTATCATTCTCAATGGAGAAAAACTGAGAGCTTTTCTGCTAAGGTCAGGAACACGGCAGGGATGTCCGCTATCACCACTGCTATTCAACATAGTATTAGAAGTCCTAGCTTCAGCAATCAGACAACAAAAGAAATTAAAGGCATCCAAATCGGCAAAGAAGAAGTCAAACTATCACTCTTTTCAGATGATATGATACTATATGTGGAAAACCCAAAAGGCTCCACTCCAAAACTGCTAGAGCTTGTACAGGAATTTAGTAAAGTGTCAGGATATAAAATCAGTGCACAGAAATCAGTTGCATTTCTTTACACCAACAACAAGACAGAAGAAAGAGAAATTAAGGAGCAATCCCATTTATAATTACACCCAAAACCATAAGATACCTAAGAATAAACCTAACCAAAGAGGCAAAGAATCTATACTCAGAGAACTATAAAGTACTCATGGAAGAAATTGAGGAAGACACAAAGAAATGGAAAAATGTTCCATGCTCATGGATTGGAAGAATAAATATTGTGAAAATGTCTATGCTACCTAAAGCTATCTACACATTTAATGCAATGCCTATCAAAATCCCATCCAATTAGTTCAAAGAAATGGAACAAATAATCCTAAATTTTATATGGAACCAGAAAAGACCTCGAATAGCCAAAGGAATATTGAAAAAGAAAGCCAAAGTTGGTGGCATCACAATTCCAGACTTCATGCTCTATTACAAAGCTGTCATCATCAAGACAGTATGGTACTGGCACAAAAACAGACACATAGATCAATGGAACAGAATAGAGAGTCCAGAAATAGACCCTCAACTCGATGGTCAACTAATCTTCAACAAAGCAGGAAAGAATATCCAATGGAAAAAAGACAGCCTCTTCAATAAATGGTGTTGGGAAAATTGGACAGGCGCATGCAGAAAAATGAAATTGGACCATTTCCTTACACCACACACGAAAATAGACTCAAAATGGTTGAAGGACCTCAATGTGAGAAAGGAATCCATCAAAATCCTTGAGGAGAACACAGGCAGCAACCTCTTCGACCTCAGCCGCAGCAACTTCTTCCTAGGAACAACGCCAAAGGCAAGGGAAGCAAGGGAAAAAATGAAATATTGGGACTTCATCAAGATCAAAAGCTTTTGCACAGCAAAGGAAACAGTCAACAAAACCAAAAGACAACTGACAGAGTGGGAAAAGATATTTGCAAATGACATATCAGATAAAGGGCTAGTATCTAAAATCTACAAAGAGCTTAGCAAACTCAACACCCAAAGAACAAATAATCCAATCAAGAAATCCAATCAAGAGGACATGAACAGACATTTCTGCAAAGAAGACATCCAGATGGCCAACAGACACATGAAAAAGTGCTCCACATCACTGGGCATCAGGGAAATACAAATCAAAACCACAATGAGATACCACCTCACACCAGTCAGAATGGCTAAAATGAACAAGTCAGGAAATGACAGATGCTGGCGAGGATGTGGAGAAAGGGGAACCCTCCTACACTGTTGGTGGGAATGCAAGCTGGTGCAACCACTCTGAAAAACAACATGGAGGTTCCTCAAAAAATTGAAAATAGAGCTACCCTACAACCCAGCAATTGCACTACTGGGTATTTACCCTAAAGATACAAACGTAGTGATCCGAAGGGGCACGTGTACCCGAATGTTTATAGCAGCAATGTCCACAATAGCCAAGTTATGGAAAGAACCTAGATGTCCATCAACAGATGAATGGATAAAGAAGAGGTGGTATATATATACAATGGAATACTATGCAGCCATCAAAAGAAATGAAATCTTACCATTTGCGAAGACATGGATGGAACTAGAGGTATTATGCTTAGTGAAATAAGTCAATCGGAGAAAGACAACTATCATATGATCTCCCTGATATGAGGAAGTGGTGATGCAACGAGAGTGGGGGCTAAGGGGGTAGGAAAAGAAAAAATGAAACAAGATGGGATTGGGAGGGAGACAAACCAAAAGAGACTCTTAATGTCATAAAACAAACTGAGGGGGGGAGGGGGGTTGGGAGAGGGTGGTGGGGTTACATTATATGTTTAAATAAAAAAAAAATTGTGATAAGGACACTGGATTGAAATGTACCATAATGTAAAGTATGTGAGCACGTAATGATATAAAAAATGGTAAGTAAAGAAAGGAATCACACACTTTTCTCGCCTTTCCTGTGCAAACTGTACCTTAATATAGACAGGGTACTTTATATAGAAGAATTTCCAATAATAAATGTAAAAGGGGGATAAAAGTAGATTATTACCACTTTGTACCTACTAATGAAAAAAAAGATAATAAAGAGGTATTAAAACCATAACCAAATATCAAATAACTGGTTAGAAGCTCTATAATGTATAGATGAGCTTACAAACAACTTTTAAGTTTAGCAGCGTGCACACAAACACTACACACCAGACAGAGATGTGCTTACTGATAAAATACAATAAAAATTATTCAGCATCACCTATACTGACAAATTATCCCTGCCAAAATATTGAACCTTAATTTGGCCAAGCTTCAAGATCTACTTACCAGTTTTTAGGACACACACATGAAGGAGAGAATAGCATGTTGAAAAACACCACAGATAAGCAGCAAAATTCAGAATGTGAAGGGCTCTTCAGGACAAATGACTGACTTCTTTAACAAATTAATGACATGAACAACAAATGAAGGAAAGGGACCAATAAATTGAGATGTAAGAGATATTAGCCAAATGATATGTATTGGACATTAAAAAAAAAATCCCCCCCCAAATTCCCATCTGAATAAACAAAATAATAAAAATAATTGAGGAAGACTGAACATTGACCAGGTGATATGGAAAACATTTTTAAGCACATGAACTGTGATAATGTTATTATGATTACGTTACAAAATAGACTCATAACCTTTTAGACACTGAATTATTTATGGAGAAAATCATATGATATCTTGGATTTGATTTAAAATATGCTAGTGGAGTGAAAGAATGATGGGTAGCAGTAGATGAATCAAGATTGCCCAGATATTGATAACTATCTAAGCTAGGTGAAGAGTATAAGATGTTGTAATATAATAATCTCTTATTTTATGTATATTTGAAAATTTTCATAATAAAAAATTAAATAATATTTTAAAATGGCAATAACACAGTTTGCTCTGGGTCATAGAATTTATGAAACTTTTATTGTTTTGTCATACTATCTTACAACAGAAATTTCTCCTCCCACAGGTTCTAGGCAGCTAGAAGTCCAAAATTGTGGTGTCAGTAGGGCCATGTTTCCTCTGAAACCTGTATGGGACAATCTTTTCTTTCCTCTTTCTAGCCACTGGTGATGGCTGTCAGTCCTTGGCTTAGAGTCATGTCACTTTTTTTTTTTTTTAATTTATTTGACAGAGACCACAAGTAGGCAGAGAGGCAGGCAGAGAAAAAGAGGCGTAAACAGGCTCCGCACCAAGCAGAGAGCCTGATGTGGGGCTTGATCCCAGGACCCCAGGACCATGACCTGGGCCCAAGGCAGAGGCTTAACCCACTGAGCCACCCAGGTGCCCTAGAGCCGTGTCACTTTGATCTCTGTTTCTGTTTTCCCTTACTATTATCACACGGGTCTATTTTTTTTTAAATTTTTTAATTTTTTATTTATTTGTCAGAGAGAGAGGGAGAGAGAGCTAGCGAGCACAGGCAGACAGAGTGGCTGGCAGAGGCAGAGGAAGAAGCAGGCTCCCTGCCGAGCAAGGAGCCCGATGTGGGACTCGATCCCAGGACGCTGGGATCATGACCTGAGCCGAAGGCAGCCGCTTAACCAACTGAGCCACCCAGGCGTCCCTCACATGGGTCTATTTTGTCTCTTTTCCTCTTATGAAGAAACAAGTCGTATTGGATTAAGGGTGCATCCTACTCAGTGTGACATCATCTTCCAAGCAATTATAACTATAATTATATAACTAATTATATCTGCAATGATCTTATTTCCAAACACGTCATATTTAAGGTATGAGGATTAGGATTTCAGCATATCATTTGGAGGGACACAGTTCAACTCACTGCAATCACTAATGCCATCCATGAACCTTGAAATAGCTGTGATATACGAGGCAGATATCTGATGTAAAGCTGACCAAGGTTCAAATCTCAAGCCCTTTATTATTTGTTTGATCTCAGGTTAAATTTTTTGAATCATCATCATAATAACAATGTAACAACAACAACAACAACAGGAATTTTGCTGATAATAATACAACAGTAACGGTTTGTTGTAGTCGAGTTCTCAATAAGACAGACTAAGGTAGAGTTTGTGTGCTTAATCTTTATTGGGAGATACAATTCTGTGGCAGCAAGAGCATGGGAGAAAAGGGCAAAGAAGCAGGGAATCCCCAGAAGCAAATCCATTATGGTCATTATTCCCAAAGTGGTTACAGTTTTACAAGAAGACAATGTCACTTCATGTAAGGTATCTTCCAGACAGGTTATATAGAATTACCGTGATTCAACATACTAAGGAAGGATGAAGAGAAGAAATATTTATCTCCCAGCTCCTTCCCATATTCTCTTTCTCATTGGTCCTACTTAATCCTGTGAAGCCTTAGCTCTCCAGGTTCCCCCACAGCCCATTCAGAGTTTTGTTACCTAGCCTGCCTCGATAGGTTGGGGCAGCCAGAAATGTTTGGCGGAGTACTGAGATTTTCACTGAGAAGCAGGTGAGTGGCACATAAACCGAGTCCAGTAGATACTTACCAACTTAGAGACCAGTTTTGGTGACCACATAAGAAAAAACATAAATGAATTTTCTTCTTATTTTTAAGATTCATTAGTTTTTAAAGAGAGAGAGTGATGTGGTTGGAGGGGAAGGGACAGAAAGAATCCTGAAGCAGGCTCGCCGCTGAGTGGGTATCCCGTGGAGCTCCATCTCCGGACCTGAGATCATGACCTGAGCCAAAACCAAGAGTTGGATGCTTAACTGATGGAGCCACCTAGGTGCCCCCATGAATTTCCTGCTTCTGTGCACCGGCTGGTTTGAGTCAGGCACTGTATATATGGTCATTACTTATTTCTGTTTATCTGGGAGAGACATATCCCAACATTCAAAGAGCTTATAATAAAAACAGAATAAAATTTCTTTAAGAGGATAGCATGAATTTGAGAAGGAGGGATCAAAGTGTGTTTAAATGAGAATATTTTATTTTAAAGCCACTGTGATTTGAATTTAACCACTGAAATATTTGTAGTTGAAAGACGGCTGACTCCACAAAATAATATGAGCATGAAGAAAAGAGTATCTGATATTAAAATACTAGTCTTTGAACTATCACAAACAAGAGTTCAGATTTGGCCTGACACACTTATTTCATTTTACTTTTTCTGTGTGATAAAACAAACAACTCCTTTTCATCTACCTCTCCTTCTCCATTTTCCCTTTCTACTTCCACCTGCCACCTCCCCCATTACTCCCATCCTTTCTTAATGCTTCTTGTAGTTAAAGTTTGGGCTTTGTGAGAAAAAGAAAAAGACTTAAAAATTCAAATCCCAGCTTTTTAACTCAGAAGCTAAGTGCAAATTGTTTAACCTCTTAAGCTTTGGTTTCCTCAATTTTAACAATACACTGAAAGGATTAAATGAAGTTACACTTACAAAATGCTTAGCGCTTGCTGTGTATCCACAGGATCCAAAATTTATCCCCAGTGTCGCAGCCTTGCATGTCTTCCTCATCTCTCAAGAGATGATGTTGTGACAGCTCCCTAACTGCCCCATCCACCCCTACTACCCTGCCAACCCACTACCCACTGAGCGTCTCTCTACTTTCTCCTTACATCATAACCTGATGTTTTCAAAGGCAGTTCTTTTCCTTTCACTTCCTTACTTAAATTCCTTTAGTGGCTCTTCATTAACGAAAGATAAACAACAGATTCCCAAGTTTGCCTTCACCTCTTGCAGCTTTATCATCTGGTTTCCACTGTCTTCCTAGTAGCCACAAGCACACCATTTCTCATATGCACTAGGCTGGCTCTCTCTTCTAGACTTTTATACCTACAGTGTCCTTCCTTCCTGGCACATAGCTAATTTCTCTTTGTCATTCAGGCCTTGGTTGATGTTGTTCTTCAAACAAAAGGCTTCTGTAGAGCAAAAGAAACCATCAAAAAAATGAAAATGCAGTTTATGGAATGAGAGAAAAATATTTGCAAATCATATGTTGGGTAAGGGGCTAATATAAAAAATATACAGGGAACATATATAACTCAATAGCAAAAAAAAAAAAAAAAAATCCCAATTACAAAATGGGCAAGGGACCTGAAGAGATATTTTTCCAAAGAAGACATACAGATGACCAGCCGATGCTTGAAAAGAGCAATAGCACAATCAAAGCCATGAGATACTACTTCATACTTTTTAGTGTGTCTATTATGAAAAAAGTAAGAAAAATGTTCACAAGAATGTGGAGAAAGGGGAGCCTTACACACTGTTGGTGAGAATGTAAATAAGTGCAATCAATATGGAAAAAATGTACAAGTTCCTTAAGAAATTAAAAATATAAATACCATGTTATCCAGAAATCCCTATTCTGACTACATTTCTAAAGGAAATGAAATCAATGTCTTGATCAAGTATCTGTATTCCCATGTCTATTGCAGCAATTTTCATGATAGTCAAGATATGGAGACAACCTGAGTGTTCATCAGTGGATGAATAGGTAAAGAAAATGTGGTGGATATACACAAAATCGAATATTTATTCGGCCTTAACAAAAGAGAGCCTGACATTTGTGGCAACATAGATGAGTCTGGAGGGCATTATGTTAAGTTAAATAACCCAGACAGAAAAATAAATACTGCATGGCATTACTTAGAAAATATAAAGTCAGATCATAGAAATAATGAGCCAAGTTCTTTCTATAAAGTCACTCATAGGGTAAAAAAGAAGTCAAACTCATAGAAATGGAGAATAGAATGATGGCTACCTGGGTTTGAGGTTTGGGGAAATGTGGAGAGGTTGGTAAAAGGTACAAACTTCTAAGTATAAGATGAGTAAGTTCTGGGGATCTAATGTACAGAATGGTGATTCTAGTTGATAATACTATATTACATTACTAAAATTTGCTCAGGGACTTAAACATTCATACCCCTAACCACAGCTCCCCCCCAAAATAAGGTAACTGTGAGGTATTGAGTTATTAATTAACTAGACCGAGGGAATCCTTTCACAATGTGTATGTTTATCAAACCATTATGTTATATATTTTAAATATATGTATTTTTTAAAAATTATAACTCCAAAAAAAAAAAAAAAGCAAAAATTGTATGCCTAGATGTAGGGTGTACTTTCTTCGGTATTATTCCTGGATCTGTGGTTTGGTTCCTGACATGAATTTGGGGGAAATTCTCAACCATTATTTCTTTGGTTCAAATATTTCTTTGGTTCCGTTCTCTCTTCTCCTGCTGGTATTCCCATTATATATATGTTACACCTGCTGTAGTTGCCCACGGTCCCTGGATAATTCATTCTGTTTTTTCCCCCCAGTTTTTGTTCTCTTTGCTTTTCAGTTTTCAAAGATTCTACTGATACATCCTTTAGTTCAGTGAATCTGCTCTCAGAATCTGTCCAGTCTAACGAAAAAAACCCATCGAAGGTGTTTTTCATTTCTATTACAGCATTTTTCTCTCAAGCATTTTGTTTTGTTTCTTTCTTAGGATTTCCATTTTTACACTTTTATTTCCCATCTGTTTTTACTTGATGTCTGCTTTTTTCATTAGAGCCCTTAGCATATTCATCACAGTTGTTTTGTATTCCCAGTATAATCCCAACATCCCTGGCATGTCTGGATTTGATGCTTGATCTATCTCTTAAAATTTCTTTTTTTGCCTTTTGGTGTGCCTTGTAGTTTTTTCTTGTTAGCCAGACATGATGTTGTGGGTAAACAGAACTGCTGTAAACAGGCCTTAGCAATGTGGCATTGAGGTATAGGAGAAGGGGAAACATCCTGTGACCCTACAGTTAGGTTTCTGCCTTTTTATGAGCCTATACCTCCAGAATGTGAGGTTCATAATAGTTTCTGTTTCTCTCCCTCAGGTCAGTTAGGTGTTGATAATAAGTCATCATTTTAGTGTCTGATAACTAGTTCCCACTGAGGGCAGGCCTTATAAGAAGAACAGAATACTTTGGTGTTTTCCATAATGGTTCCTTTTCCTCTTCTCCTCTGCCAGAAGCTAAATGGGACTTTTTTTTTTTTTCTCTGCTATTTACTGTGGGGACCTGGTCAAGCCCCTGGAGGTAAATTTCACAAAATTGTGGAGGCCTCCTGATGGCTGTGTCCCCGTAAAGTTTTTAACTCTCAGAGTTGTCCACAGTGAGCCACCAGCAATTTGTCAATCACAGTCCAGGATTTCTTGTGCTAGCCCTCATTCCTTGGGCATTTTCTGCATGTGAATTCCTACTCCTGTAAATTGTGGCTCCCTGTATTCTGTAGTCTGTCTCCTCAGTCTTTAGGGCTGTGGTTTACTCTGTGCCCTCTCCACTCTTATGGATCCAGGAAGAGTTGCTGATTTTTCAGTCTATTAGGCTTTTAACTTGTTATTAAGAGAGAGTGGTAATAACCAAGTTATGGAAAGAACCTAGATGTCCATCAACAGATGAATGGATAAAGAAGAGGTGGTATATATGTACAATGGAATACTATGCAGCCATCAAAAGAAATGAAATCTTGCCATTTGCGACAACATGGATGGAACTAGAGGGTATTATGCTTAGAGAAATAAGTCAATCGGAGAAAGACAACTATCATATGTTCTCCCTGATATGAGGAAATGGAGATGCAACGGGGGTGGGGGCTAAGGGGGTAGGAAAAGAAAAAAATGAAACAAGATGGGATCGGGAGGGAGACAAACCAATAGAGACTCTTAATGTCATAAAACAAACTGAGGGGGGTGGGAGGGAGGGGTGTTGGGAGAGGGTGGTGGGGTTACATTATATGTTTATATAAAAATTAAAAAAGTGATTTTGATTCAGCAAAAAAAAATAAAAATAAAATAAAAGAGAGAGTGGTAACTTTCAAGTCCCTTACATGCAGAACCAGAAACTAGAAATCCACGGTCATATGATGTTATGCATTCCTTCTCAAAACCAAGTTTTCCTAAGACGGAGGATGACTGTATAAGAGAATTCTCCCTACTTGAAATCTATTTCTGAGGCATTAATCCAATGTTTCCAATTTACATTAAGTAAATCATATATGTGGAAGAGTCATCCAGATACTTTCAAGTCATTTCTTGAAGTGTCAATTCTGAATAATTATCTTAGAAGCCACAATCTTAGAAATGTTTCTCCTGTCCTTGAATATTGCAAAGCAATGACAACAGAATTCAGGCATGTTGTATTTTTTTTTTCTGTTTGCATTTTGAAACTTTTTGAATGCATAATGTCCTTTTGAAGATACCACATCTCTTCTGTTTAAATGACATCTTAGAAAGGATTAATCATTTGGGTTTTTTAACCCATTCTAAGTATGACTCTCTATTAAGAATGTTACCACCATTGAGAGGAGAGGAGAAGTGAGTTGGGGGAAATCGGAGGCAGAGACAAACCATGAGAGACAGTGGACTCTGAGAAACAAACTGAGGGTTTTGGAGGGGAGGGGGTGGAGGGTTGGGTGAGCCTGGTGGTGGGTATTAAGGAGGGCACATATTTCATGGGGCACTGGGTGTGGTGCATAAACGATGAATCTGGAACACTGAAAAAAAATTAAAAAAATAAAAGAATGTTACCACCTCATACCTTAACCCAGCCTTCAGTCAAGTGCTTCTATAATGACAATTATAGAAGTAAGTAGCTAATTAAGAAGGCGCTTAATGTACTGTAGTTGAGAGTGCTTTCTATTCAGGGAATTAGTTCTACTCCTTATTAGGAGTTGCAAATAAGCAATTCAATATCCTGAATCTACTCCAAACAAAATGCTAACCGGGTATCTTTATGGAAACATAACTCCAGCCGGCATAAGTATGTGTGGGAATTACTTTTTTTTCTTCTTCTTCATACTATTGTTATCCAGCTCCACAAGACAGAGATAAGAAGCACAACATCTGCATTTCTCAGATTACCCATCTCTTTATCACATGTGGGTAGAATGGCACTTATTTTTGCTGGTAGCATGGCTGCCCCCATCACAGCAGGACTTCTATTTCTTTTTCAAATAAATAAAATTAAAGGTGCTCAGCATGGTACAGTTCAGCTGTATATCTGCAAGTTGCACACAAATTTGAAGGTGCTTTTAATTTTTATTTTCAAACTTCTTCACCAGCCTGCAGCAACAAAAATAAAGTCAGACAATGTGAGCCAGTTACCTGCCAGCTTTCCCTCTAAACATATATATATGGTTATAAACTGTGTTACTAGAGCAATTTTATGGAGAAGGATGTTTTAATAAAAGATATTAGAAAAATCTAGAGTAAAAGACATGCTGTTTTCATTTAACAAATTTATCAGGATTCACCCTACAAGATTTTTAATTAACAAAATTGAGATAATTTACTGAAAACTTTGAGATGAATAGATCTTGGGGGACTGGAGGAAATACCGATTTATCACAACATATGCAGTGCGCTTTTTTTTTTGGTTTTGCAGCCATAGCCTTCATTTTGATAAGGAAATTATACTTTAGAAAACACTAACATCCTAATCACATGGAAGTTTTCGAAACACGTGATCAAAACTTGACTCTCCTGAATTTTTCTTCCAGGATTTTGAACCTCAGGTAGAATCCTGTAAGACAGAAAAAATGCTTTGAGTTAATTCACTCTTGTAATAAGGAGACTTTCTGTTGTGAATTGAATTATTTACCACTCAAAAATATATTAAAGTCCTAACTCTCAATAGCTGTTAAATATGACCTTATTTGGAAATAGCGTCCCTGCAGATGTAGTCAAGGTGGGGTCATAATGAATTAGAGTGGACTCTAATCCAGTGTAAGTGGACACTGGCAGGGAGGTAAGACAGCTATGTGGAGAGAGGGACAGACATTGTTGTCATGCTGCCACAAACCAAGGAATGCCTGAGCAACCAGAGGCTGGAAGAGGTAAGAAAGAATTTTTCCCTTGAGAGAGAGAGAGAGAGAGGGAGAGACACAAAGAGAGAGAGAGGAGCGGGGGTCTGGTCCATGTCAGTACCTTGATTTCTGACTCCTAGACTACAGGACAGTGAGAAACTTTAGTTTCTTTTGCGTTGAGACACCTAGTTTGTGGTCATTTTTTGCATTAGCTTAGGAAAGTAATATACCGTCTTTACTTCTTTTGCTTTGATCAACTGAGGTGCCCTGTTTCTGGTTCCTTTTCAAGCTTAACTCCCCAGCGTCTCCTTTATTGTTTGAGTTATCCCATAATATTTCTAATCAATTCCCCTTAAACTTGTTTCCCCAAGTAGAATTCTGTTGCTTGCATCATACTTCCTATCTAATGAGCAAACAATTCTTGCTATCTTTCTAAGTGTCAGTTGATATTGGAAGCTGGTCAGGCACAAAGTGTAGGAAAGATAAACCAAACTTGGAAGGTAGGCCAAGGGAGAACAGCATGTAGTCTTACAGAAATATTAGATTAAAGGATTGTTTAACAGATCCACCCAAGGATTGTTTAATTATCTACATTTGAGGAATGTATCATCGCTTGACTTAATATTTACTGTGAATTAAAAGCTGAGATTCTTTGAATTTACATGTTAATTAACTTCTAGATTTTGCCTGACAGAGAGGCAAATCATTATTTTCCTCAAAATTTATGATTGTCTTGCCCTGTAGAACATTAACCAGTCTTATATCTAATCTAGCAATCTTATGTACACATTGTTTTCTTCAATGCCTATATCACCCTTGTTCTAATAATTCTTGTTCAAATCAACTTTGCCTTCCTGCTGATTACCTCATGAGAAAAAGCAGTTTTACTTTATGTGCATTAAAATCATATTTTCACTTTTTGACAATTATACTTTGATATGTGCAGAAAGTTATTTGAGAATACTAATAGTTCCAGATTATCTGAATAACTATTTGTGACTATATCCATAAGGTCAAAGGTAGAATGTTGACATCAAATGACAAATATGAAAGGATTTTAGTATGCTGAGAGAAAAGAATGAATATCTTCTTCCTTAAGATTGAAAAAAAGGCATTTCCTAAGTATACACACACACACACACACACACATATACATCTGTATATAATTTACACATATAACATGCATATGTACATATAACATGTATACATGCATAAATATATAATTTTAGAAAGTCTGTTTACCCAAAAATACTGACTTACAGACTCTTAAGTATCTCTTAAAGTCTAAGACAACTTTCACTGAAGATCTCATCTTTGAATAAAACTAAATCTGAACACAGAAGTGTAGGAATTTTGTATAAACACTGAAATCACCTAAAGCAACCAAAAACCAATTTTAAGTTGTATAATCTGATAAAAAAATTAGTTTTCCATAATAAGATAAGACTTCAGTTATCCCGACATTATTAAAACCTAAATATAAAAATAAAAAAACAGGGGCACCTGGGTGTCTCAGTGGGTTAAGCCTCTGCCTTAGGCTTGGGTCATGATCTCAGGGTCCTGGGATCGAGCCCCGCATTGGGCTCTCTGCTCAGTGGGGAGCCTGTTAGCCCCTCTCTCACTGCCTGCCTCTCTGCCTGCTTGTGATCTCTCTCTCTCTCTGTCAAATAAATAAATTTTTTTTAAAAAATTTAAAAACAAAAAAATAAAAACAACAAAGATTGGGTACAACCAAATCCCATAACAAACCTAATGTAGGACCAATATGACATTATTGAAAAGATTCAGAAATATCCCTGATGGAAAGGGAGCATGTGTATGTGTGTGTGTGTGTGTGTGTGTGTGTGTGTGTGTGTGATAAAAGTTACGCAAAAATGAGGTAAGAACAGAAATAAGGATACTACCATTTCCTGAATGTTATTATGTGTCCAGCTCTAGAATTCTTTTTAAAAATTAAAGTTTTTAATTCTTGTCATGTTGTTATCATTCCCATTTATAGGTGAAGCTCAGAGAAGTCAATTGTCTTTCCCAGGTCATGCAGAGCTCGTACAGAGTCAGGATTCAATTTTATTTCTAACTCCAATGTTTCTGTTTTGGGTTTTCTAGTAAAGGACATTGCCTCTCAAAATAAGATTGACCTTTTCAGTGGATATCCAGGAGTCTAGTTGATTGCACAAGTCATAGGTAGACATTATGACCTTTCTGGAATGGCACATGGTTGATGGAAAAAGTATAGGTAAGGACTACAGAATATTTATTTCTTGTACCATATTGCCCTTAAAATACAATGTGACCTTGGGGATGCCACTTTTTTTTTTTTTAATTTTCCTCTGTCTGGCCTCAGTTTCCAAATCTTTAAAATGAGATTATTGGACCAGATTTATAAGTTTATAACTGTGGTCCATGGTTTTGTGGTAAAGTAGTTCATTATTCTTTTAATCAAGAAAATTTATTGAGGCATATAATGTAATTAAATCTGAGATGCTATTATTTAAAAAAGAAGACCATTATTTTATATGCCATTGAGCAAGAATAAAAAGTCACAACTTAAACTGATATAATACTTTATTATCAGTTATTAATTCACTTTATATTTATTAGAAATGCTTTTTAACACTTATTTAGAAAAGATATTTTTGTTATCTATCACAAAAATAAAAGTAAAGTAAGGTTTTTCTAAATTTTTTGCCCTTTCAGTGTCCAATTTTTCCAGGTAACTTTTAAACCTAGAGTTGTATGGTTTTTTCATATACAACTACTAACAACATCTGCCAGTGCTTCTAAAACTGATGGTAATAAACTATTTCTTAAACATGACTGTTTGCTATCCCTGAGATTTTCTTCAAAGCCAATGACATTTTATTTAAAGATAATACCAGCAAATATACAAATATGTATCTGTGTGTCTTTGCCTGTGTATATGTGTGTATACACTTACATCATTAAACATGTGAATTTGGGTTATACATATATATTGTATAAAAATTCCAGTTTATAAATACATAAGGAGGAATGCTTGGATATTATTCACCTTGACGTTCTCCAGTGTGCACTGTATTGTCTTTTACAAAATAGGAACTCAAAAAATATTTATTGACATAAAGTGGACTTGAAATATTCCACTCTGGTTTTTACAGTTTTCAAATTATTTGACTTCATATGTAATAAATAAATTCATTACCCAGACTGTTTTCTAGACATGCTACAACTATATTTCCATGCTTACCATTTATTAGCAATAGAAAAACAGGGTAATAAATTGCAAAACATATAGTGAGGGTAAAATGTCTCCTTAGAAAAGATCATTTAAAATTATAGTATTTTATGGAGTTCTGCAGTGTTATTTGTTGATTTCTGCCTAATTAATTGCATATGATAAGATAAACATCTGCTAGACTCATTCCCACCAATCAGTTGGGTAACTAAAGGTAACAAAATTGGTATGTTGAGTTTTCCATCTAACACAGTATTTGTTTTATTATCAGCATTTTAAAATGGAATTTTTATCACCCCTTTCTGTACCTTGTAATTTGTACATTAAAAATAAAAATATCAAAAACAATGATTATTTTGCATTTTAGTCAACAGAAATGTACAATATGAAGTCTTGCTTTGATTGATACTAACTTAGATTCCAAATTTCTAAGTGCCCAATCTACCAACCGGTCTTTCCAAATACTCATATGTAATTTTGAGTTACATTTGAAATAATTTCCTTAAACATGTCATGAAAATAAGTTTGTATGTTCTAGAACAAGCTGTTCTAATAGTAGTACTTCAATCAAGAAAATTGTTTCTCTAAGCTGCTGGTTTATAACCACAAAACTAGTGTTGGTCTTTTAGCCGAAGTGCCTGCTGTCCTTACTCCCTCCAGTTCTAAGAATTTTGCAGTCTTTCTTTCAATCTGAATTCTAGACAAACACACGCGCGCGCGCGCGTGTACACACACACAATGTTTTGTTTTAAGAAACAGTATAACCAGAATTTCATGCTCTGCATAACGTAACATAGTAAGAGTACAGACTTTGGAGTGAATTTCTGGGTTCAAATACTATTTCAATTATTTACTGGCTTAGAGTCTTTGGAAAGTGACTTAACCTTTGTTCTTCAGTTTCCTCATCTGTAGAGCAGGCTAATTAATAGTACCAAGAAGTGCTTTGAGGGAAAATCATTTTCATGTTTATAAAGCACTTATAATTCTACCTGCCAAATATTAAATGTTATGTAAGTGTTTGCTAAATTAAAGGACATGAAAATATGTTTATATCAGTAGTGACATCATATGCTGGAAGATTCTGTAAGTCTCTGACTGAAAATGAGGTGGAGTATCCACATATTTTTGTTAATTACCTCTTCTCTTGCCTCACAGTGAATAAATCTTTTTGCTGCTTGCTGTGACTCTGTCAAAAACTTTATTATAATGAATTACTGTATATTAAATGCCTGACTAGTTGGTTAATTCAGTGAAACATAAAACTAGCTCAGGCCTTACCTTCCACACTATCCCCCCGTCTCCCCCCACCCCCAAAATGATCAAACTCTTTTCCTTGCTGGAAACAAGTAGAATTAGGTAGATTTCACCAAGCAGAGTTTAAAAATTTTAATAAAGCCAATACTATAGAAAGCTTTTGACTCACATGTTCCTACTGAGAGGTTTTTTTGGAAGTCCACAGGAATAAAAATATTTACAAAGTTTAAAAGTGATGCCAGTGATAGTCCAGCCTTACTGGTCACTGATCTAATCCAAAGTCACCATCGTCACTTACTAAATTTCACTGGACATCAATAAGGAGCACTGTCTTTGACTCTGAGGCATAAAAGGAATTTACAGTAAACTTTTACAGATGTTTCAAACTCAGGATCCAATTAAAAGTTCTATATTCTGTTTTCTATGCATTTGAATTGGAGGATTGAAATAGTTCTTTACAGTGCCTAGGTAACCTGAGACTTGTTTCCTTTTGCAAACAGAATTTATGTTATGCAAACATGATTTTCATCTGTCTTTGTTCCTTTTAATTTTCTTATATTAAACACAAATAGTATTCCCTTAAGAGTTACACTCATTGTTAGAATGTAAAGACAATTTATTATTTAATAGGTTAGGCTACTGGGTATCTTCTCATTGACTTCAGATTGTCTGATTATCTCCCCTTGGACTTCATCCTAGCTAAAGTAATGCAAATAATGCAAATATATTTCATTGAGTAGCTTTCCCTGCAAAAGTTCAGCTGTCCCATTTTATTATTGTTCTATTTACGTACTAAGGTAGCATTAACTTTTACAATAGTTTGTGTTTCACACTGTATATGCTAGAATACTATTAGTTTTGTGTAATGTACAGAAGTGTTATGTGAAAAAAAATTTTTAGCCAAGTTTGAAAAATTTTGTTTGAAAAATTGTGAATTAAGAGAAATGGGTTTCTTTACTGTAGGAGTTCTCAAACCATATTAATATGCATGCCCAGTCTTCAAGAGAGGGATATAATATGTTGTGTCTTCCTAATATTTTTACCACTTCTTTTTTTAACAAACTATTTCTCAAAACTAGTGTTCTGTGATACAGTGTTTGGGAATGTCTTCTTGGTACATACACTTCTTATTTCTGAAGACTGAGACTAAATAATAATTTGTTTATAAGCACTTGAATTCTTTTATCAGTTAATCCTTCTTCATGTTTGTAGGTAGTGGAAGGTTAAGTACAGCAGTGCAGTTGTGAATAACACTGAGAAACAAATATATACCACTTAGCTCATTCCTCCCCTGGGAAGTGTAAGTATAGCTTTGAAATTTACCATTTCTGTCACCAATGTAGAAATTGATAGTATTGAGCATATTTATAAAGAAAAGCTATTAGGGAGATCAGCTAGGACTGCCACTGGCACTACTGAACCTCCAACTGTTTTCCCTAGGCTAATGCCAAGCCATGGCTAGAGTACCTCCTGAGTAGTAGTGAAAACCAAAGTGAACACTTCCCATTAAAAATCAGATGAAGATCAGTGAGTAGGTATTCAAAGCCAGCTTTTGGATTGATATGAGGGAAAATGTGCTAATACAGAAGAGCAACATGGTTGAAATAGCTGAGTAAATTATGTGCCATGATTATATGACTCAAGGGCATTCAACCATATCCATGGACTTAGAGAATGTCCCACTTGGAGGAGAACTTAGAGAAACAATAGGTAGGTTTTAGTTCCTGTGCTGTCTTAGATCCTTTGGCCTTCTATAACAGAGTACCTATAGTCTAGGTGGTGTATAAACAACAGAGATTTATTTCTCACAGTTCTGGATACCAGGAAGTACCAAGATCAAGGTGTTGATTGATTTGGTGTCTAGTGAGAGGGCCTGCTTCCCTTACAAACCGCTAATGGCTATCTGGTTGCTGTGTCTTCACATGGCAGAAGACAGGGGAGAGAAAGCTCTCTTGGGCCCCTTTTATAAGGGCACTATTCCCGTTCGTAAGAGCTCCGCTCTCATAACCTAATCATCTACAAAGACCTCACCCTCATATATCATCACATTGGGGGTTAGAAATTTCAGCTTATGAATTTTGGGGTGGGGCAAAATTCAGTCTCTACCATATACCAACCTCAATTGACTTGTAGGACTTTCTGAGCACCATGTGGAGGAAGATTCAAATCTCAGTGGTGCAGTGTAATATGAACAATTAGCAAAAGATCAAATTTTTTAGGAATTGGAGTTTTGACAGCATATGGGTCACATGCTTGCCATTCTTGATTTCATTTAACTGTGTGCTTCGCAGATAGGTTGTTGTGATTCACAGAAGTTGAGGAATTTGTTCAAAGTTACACAATTAGTTAAGGGTTGGGTTGGAATTTGAACCAGGCATTTATATCTCTAAGTCATTTTTTAGAATAAACTTTGCTGATTTCTTCCCCCTGAAATACCAGTCATTACCCTTTTTGGAATCTAAAATCTTGAGCAAGACATTCAATTACACATCATTAGTATTCTCTCGTCACAGTTAGGCCCGTTGAGAAGTTCCTCTTGAAACCGGAACAGTTTTTCATACAATGCACTTAAATCTGCAAGTCTTCACAGAGCTATAGGTTGAATAAAAGGAGAGGGTCATTCCAATTTGTAGAGCAAACCAAGGTGGAAATCAGGCATGTTATTATATTTGGTAAAGGAGGCAAGTGGTGAAGGACAGAGAAATGTCCTTGTGTAGCAAAAGTGAATTTAAATATCACAGTTTTGCTTTTATCTTCATGCCATCTTTAAAGTCTTTGTCTTTTGACTACACAATAAAAACTGAACTCTATACAACTTACAGTGTCAATGTACAGATACAAGAGCTATTCAGAAAATGTGATGGAAAGCTTTCTTTGTAGTGTTTCTTTCCCCTTTTCCTTTTATCTTTGTCTTCATATTTAAATAGGATGTCAATCATCTATTTATTTTTATGGAAATTATTGTGAATTGGGCATTTGGTAGAAGATGGTGACAGAATTGTAGGCTTTTAGCCACATAGAGTGTAAAATGTGGAAAATAATATGTTCTAAGATACAGATGTCTTACATATAAAATACAGTGATTACTAAACATTAATAACCATGCTTTGAGTTTTCCAATTAATAATATCTATTCTGGATTCTACATAACTAGAATATTGAATGTTCACAATGGCTGGGATTGTCTTTGGTTGTAGAATTGTAACTGTGGTTTTAACCTCATTAACTTTCTGGCCAGCCTTTTACTAATAGATAAAGCATGGTAAAAGGAAAACAGAAATACATTACATATAAGAATCAGAGACCTAATTCATGAAAGTAGAGAAATTTAGAGCTGCAATGGACTATTATAGACTAATTTATTCTCCTCTTTTCCAAATAAAGAAACAGAGACCCCATGAGGTATAGTGATGACTGCTAAGCCTTTGTTTCGGTGGTGGGGACAAAGCTGAAATTCATATTGTAAGATTCTATAATTTCAGTGTCCTTCCCATTTACCCAATGGAACTGATTTTAAAATGGCAAAATCATAAAATAATATAAGCAAATTCCATTCTCATTGGGCATTTGCAATGGTGGTAATTTGGAAGGTCAAAACTTTTTTTTTTTCTTTTTCATTGCTCTGCAATGAATGTGCACTGACACAACTTGAAAATGTTATAGAATGTAAATTTTCTATTACAATCACCAAAATAGTAGAACACTCAGATTGTTAATTTTTGAAGATACAGCTATTTCCAAACTGTTTTTATTTTCCTCATGTTTTATCACTTACTTTTTTACACATCATGAAGATTAAGGTCTTTGTAATTTAAAAATTATACAACAGCTGCTACAAACTGCTTCTTACACTGGAACATGAAATTTATATTGGGAAAATACCTATTACTAGCTATAAAATATGTATGAGGCTCTGTAGCCAAGTTTGTAAAATGGAATTTCTCCTTGCAGCAAAATGGAATGGTTACTTTGCTTGGGGGATTCACTATTAAAGGAAAATTGTATTGATATGTGTTAAGTATTGTTCTACTACATGAATAATGCAACCATCCGTTGTGATACTTAGTATTTTGGAATTATTTGTATACCATTTTATTATTTAGACACTTATATGCTGCCTTTTGCAGCTCAGCTTATTTTATTTGATAGAACTTGTATAATTATTTAGATGTAGAGGGTAAATGTATATTCATAATTAATTTTTGCCCATGTATTTACAGTTAATTAGACAAGATATGTTTTATATACTATACACATAATCCACATCAACTAGAAAAAATCATAATACTTCAGGATGTTTTATTTTTTATGACAAATGGCAAGAAACAAGCTATCAGGGAGTTACTTTAAAAGATGTTTCCCAGGGGTACCTGGGTGGCTCGGTTGGTTAAGAGTCTGCCTCTTGATTTCTGTGTAGGTCATGATCTCAAGGTGTGAAATCAAGTGCCTAATTGGGCTTTGGGCTCTGTGCTGGGTGTGAAGCCTGCTTAAGATACTCTTTCTTCCTCTTCCTCTGTCCTCCCCCTGCCACTCTTAAAAAAAAAAAAAAAAATGGCGGTGCCTGGGTGGCTCAGTGGGTTAAAGCTTCTGCCTTTGGCTCAGGTCATGATCCCAGGGTCCTGGGATCAAGCCCCACATTGTGCTCTCTGCTCAGCAGGGTGTCTGCTTCCCTTACTCTCTCTCTGCCTACTTCTCTGCCTACTTGTGATCTCTGTCTGTCAAATAAATAAATAAAATCTTAAAAAAAAAAGACTCCTAGAGCATTTCACAAAAATAGATTTTAAAAAAGGTTGTTTTTTTTTAATCGTGTTTTATCCCACCTCTTAACCATATAAGTTGCAGAGTTCTTATCACTGTTTTCAAAATCAAGTGTTGGTTAAATAATTTGATCACCTTCTGCTAACACTACTCCCCAAACAACCAAATTAATCTTCTTAAGGATTTCTCTTCAGATATCCCCAGTTCACAATTCACTGTAAAATGTTCAGTGTCTCCTCTGATAGTCTGCTGAGTAGAGTACAGATGGCATAGGTCATCTTCATGTTTCAAGTTCTTGAGAAGAGCATTGCACTAACTTTCCACCCTTCCCAGCCCTATTCTCCAAGTAAATCTTACAGTCCACACCCCAGCCAGACCTTTATTCTTTTCTTCTTTGTTCCTTTGCCCAGACCTCTCCAAAATGCCCACATTTTATAGTTCTTTTCATCACAATGCCAATGCCCTTATTTGGCAGTCTGATTTCCTCTTACTTCATGTGAGTAGATTTTTTTGTTTGTTTGTTTTTTTGTTTTAAGAGGGTGGAACTGGTGGCCTGGTGCTCCTGATAATCCTTCCTCATCCCTGAATTCCAGTGAAATGTACTGGTCAGTATGCTTGGGGTAGAGCTATACTGACTGGGTCTAAATACCAAATGCACTATTTACTAGTTGTGTGATTCAGAGTAGGTTACTAATAAAGAACTACTCTATTAACCCTTTTGCGCTGCTCTAACAAAATAACAAACTAGGTAACTTTAAAATAACAAGCAGTTATTTCTTACAATACTGGAGGTGGGAAAGTCCAAGATCAAGGCACAAGCATTGCTGAATAGGGCCCTTCTTAATTCATAGCTAGAGATTTTTTCCTGTCTTCATACTTGGTGAAAAGGGTTTGGGAGTTCTATGGGATCTCTTTTATAAGAATACTAATCTCATTTATGAGGGCTCCTCCCCATGACCTAATCACCTACAAAAAGCCCCACCTACTGATATAATCAATCACTCATGCAGGTTAAAATTTTAACATATAAATGCTGGGGATACAAACTTTCAGGCCATAGTAGTGCCTCAGTTCTGATGTGGTCAAAAAGGATAAAAAGAGTATCTATTTGATAGATTTTAAGCAACATGTAATTGTAGTGCCTTGCATATGCTTGTTAATGTTATATATTATTATGGAAGAATAAAATTGATACTTAATGTATATTAATGACAATCTACTATGCTTTACCTCCTACCTGATTTTAAGACATAAAAATATTTTTATATCTTTCACTAAGCAGCATTTATACACTATTTGTATTTCTATATTTCCAACTGCTAATACAAATTTAGCACTTTAAGTAGACATTGTCACATGCCAGATGTGGAAAAAAAATCTTAGAATCAAAGCCAAATTCTTGATCTCATGTGAAAATTGAGAAAGCCTTCCTGATTTTTTACCACATTTGATCTCTATCATTTCCCCTTCATTATATGCATTGAAAACTATGTCATTAATTGAAATTTGAGAATTTCCAGGAGTTTAGTAAAGGGGTACGTTCAGAAATACATATGTGTAAGGAGTATATGGGCATCTTTCATATTTAGTGATGTGCTTTCAGTTTTAAAATAAAACATTATACCCATACAAAAGCTTGGTATCTTCCTCAGAAAATGTGATGTGCTACAGTCAGTCATCGAATTTCACCTAAAGTTAGTTTTTTGATGATGGATTATGGATTCCAAATGGTGCAAAGAGTTATATCTTTCACTTGGCAGGGAGTCATTGGTTTTTGGTGTAGCGCATTCAATATGCCACCTGTAGTCTAGTTGGACAAAACATTCTCTGTTTTCTATAAATCAGTTCAATTGGCTCTACTGCTCATTAACAAGTGTGGAATATGCTAGAAAATTCAAGGACCGTATAGTAAAGCACTATGATTGGGCATAATTCTTGCTTGACTTGATAATTTGGAAAATTAATAATGACACAACTAAAAATTAAGTCACAAACAGTAAGAAAGAATTACCCATAATTGCCCATAATTCTAATTCTAATTGCCCATGATTCTTTCCAAAAACTTCTGAGTGAGTTTAGGCGTAATTGCAAAAGGTATTTAATGAAGGTGTGCAAATGTGCAAAATGATCCTACCACTTAATTAGTGGACTTTCATGTAAATAGGGATGATTCAGTAAAATGTACAGTAGGTATAAAAATATAAACACACCATTATGAATTTAATTGATTTTTATTCATTTGCTAGAAAATATTCAAATCTATTAACCAGCTTCCAAATATCTCTAGTTGGACAGTTAGTGAGATAATTCAAACCCTTAAATATTTAAATGTAATACATACTCTTTTCTGTTTTGGCCATCCTATTATTTTTCAAAAAAATTCTTTATTATACTTTGAGTACACCTTAACTTCTGTTCTACTGATTTAAATTGTTGCACTAATTTTAAATATGTGCTAATTTGATCAGGAATTGGAAATAAGGTGTTTTTAGCAGCAAAACATTATGCCATAATAAAGTTAGTACCAAGATTCAAGTACAAATTTAATCTTCTTAACAGAGTTTGTGTGGAATTTTGAAGCATATTTTACCATCAATGCAGTGAATAATTCTGTTTAGTCTGGTATTTTCTATTTCTATGTAACATTTTTATAGGTTGACCAAATGGAGTTTCAACTGACCATGCTTTTTGTCTTACTTCCAGTTACTATGTGTTCTTTTTTTTTTTTTTTTTTAAGATTTTATTTATTTGTCAGAGAGCAAGCACAAGCAGGGGGAGCACCAGGCAGGGGGAGAAGAAGGCTCCTCTCTGAGCAAGGAGCCGGATGCAGATCTCCATCCCAGGACCCTGGCATCATTACCTGAGCCAAAGGCAGATGCTTAACTGACTGAGCCACCCAAGCAGTCCAGTTACTGTGTGTTCTTAAATGTAATAAAGATACTTTTGCTGTGCTGAGTTCGGTAATTAAGACTTTTAACTGTTTCAGTCTGACCTCTTTCGCAATGAGTGCAAATTGGTGAGATAAAAATAAGGTTCCTTGTCTCTGTTCTCTTGGTTTACATGCAACTTTTACCACACCTCATTAACTAGATAGTTCAGTGCAAAGAAGTGCTATTTTGTTCATTTTCAATGAAGATCTAGCTCTGTTAGCTAGGCTTTATTTTCAGCTTTAAGAATAATTTAAAAGTAAAATTTAGCATCTGTAAAAATTTCCAGTTGGTATTTATTAGATTTCTATTGTCCATATAGACCTTAACTCAATACTTTACTCTTTCCTTTTTGCTCAATTTAAGAATAAATTGGGTTAAAATATGATGTGTCAGTCTGGTTTAGGGTGTAAAAAAATAGTAATTCCCAAGATCTCAGTAGTTTGAAACCCCAATGTTTTTTCCTTTTTTTGAACAGTCCACATCTGAGAAAGGATGGTAAGGTAGTCTGTTCTTACTGCAAATATTCAAGGATTCAAGTGCCAAAGATTCTTCTTCTACAATCATTATAGCAGGAAAAAGAAAACATGGTAATCAATACCAACTTTATGTCTTGTACCTGAAAAATGACACATCTAACTTTTGCTTCTATAGCAATGGCCAAAACCATGCTTAATTTCAAGGGGGCCAATTAAGTACAATCCAACCATGTGCTTGGAAGGAGAAAAACTGAAATATTTCCGAGTATCCCTGATGACCACCAAGTCTGCCCTTTTGGTCACCACACGTTGGATATATTCCCCTTTCCCTTCTACATAAACAACATCAACCACAACAAACATTCACCTGGTCTATGAAGGAAATAACTCTTAAGTCACACAGTCATAGCATCAAATTAATGTTTAGGATACCTGAATGAGGGGCTGGAGTTCTAGAACATACTGGATATGTTCCTCCTTATTCTGAGATCTCTGAAATTAAAAAAACTAGTTATCTACTCCCACTCACACAAAGTATAGACATACCTTGGAGATATTGTCGAATTGTTTCCAGTCCACTGCAGTAAAGCTAATATTGCAATAAAGCCAGTCAAATGAATTTTTTTGTTTCCCAGTACATATAAAAGTTATATTTACATTATACTGTAGTCTATTACATGTGCAATAGTACTATGTCTAAAAAAAGAACATGCATACCTTAATCAAAAATACTTTATTGTTAAAAAATGCTACTATCTGAGCTTTTGGTGTGTCATAATCTTTTTGCTGGTAGAGGGTCTTGGATGTTGATGGCTGCTGACTGATCAGGGTGGTGGTTGCTGAAGGATATGGCACTTTTTAAAAGTTAGACAATAATGCAGTTTGCTGCATCAGTTGACACCATAAAGATATAATTGTAATGAAAAATTAGATATATTGTGAGAATTACCAAAATGTGACACAGAGACATGAAGTGAGAAAATGCTGTTGGAAAAATGGCAGAAATATACTTTCTCAATGCAGAATTGCCACAAATTGCCTTCAATTTATAAAAAGCACAGTATCTGCAAACTGCAGTAATGAGGTTTATATACTTATTGTTGTGGAACTTGTTAACATATAAATCTAGCAACACATAGAAAGAACATATGTAGTGACCAAATGAGATTTATTCCAGATAGATAAGACTGGTTTAACATTGATAATCAATCAATATAATCCATCATATCACAAGTTGAGTGAGAGGAATCATATAATTGAATCAATCTATGCCAAAATTTTTTTTAACAAAATCCAACCCATCCATGATAAAAAAAAAAAATCCAGAAAACTAGTAATAGAAGGAAAATTTTCCAAAATAATAAAGAATACCTGCAAATAAACTAAAAAAAAATACATTTAATGGTGAAACACTGAATGCTTTCAGCCCAAGATTGGGAACAACGCAAGTACTGTCCACTCTTAGCATTTTTATTCAACATAGTGTTGGAAGCTATAGCTGTGGCAACAGGGAAAAAATAATAATGATAAAAAGAAAAGGTATACAGATTGCAAAGGAAGAAATACACCTATTCCAATTCACAGTTGACATGATCATCCATGTAAATCCTAATGAAGCTTTATCAAATAAGCTCCTAAAATTACTTTGTGAATTTAGAAAGATTAAGAAACACAAGATCAATGCAGAAAAATTAATTACATTTCTATACACCAATAATTAACATGCAGATCAAAATTAAAAACACAAACCATTTGTAAAACAATGAAAATGAGAAATGTGAGATAATTGTTTTATAATTGATCCAAGAAAAGTGAAATACTTAGATATAACTCTAACAAAACATTTTTAAGATCCATATGCTGACAATTATAAATTAATGTTGAAAGAAATCAATGAACACCTAAATAAATGGAGAGATATACTATGTTCATGGCTTGGAAAACTAAACATACAAAAATGTGAATTTTGCCACATTAGCTTCTTAGGCATTTATCTGTTTTTAGCAAGGCTGTGTATATCAGTGATATTTTGTATAATTCCTATAAAAATCCCAGCAATTTTTATATGGAAATACTGATTCTAAAATTCATATGGAAAGGGACAAGACTAGAACATCTAAAACAGTCTTGAAAAAAAAAAAGAGTGAGATGAACTACTCTATCTGAAAACAAATAGTAGCTACAATAATCTAAACAATGTGGTATTGACAGAGGTATAGACACATGGACAAATAGAACCCAGAATTAGGTTCAGAATTCCACCTGGTTTTGGCAAAGGTGCTAAAGCAACTCAATGAAAAGATGGCCTTTCAACAAATAGTGATTGAACATCAGGAATAAAAATTGAGTTTAGACCTAACCCTTATATAAAAATTAACTCAAAAATGTATCACAGACTTAAATATAAGGAGAACAATTATAAAACTTGAATACATACAGGTAAAAATCTTTAGGATCTAGAGATAAGCAAAAATTCTTAGACTGATCTCAAAATATAGTCCATAAAAGAAAAGATTGAGAAATTGGATCACATCAAAGTTAAAAAGTGGTGCTCTGTGAATGATCCTATTGAAAGATATACAGATAAGATACAACTGAGGAAAACATTTTTAAACCAAATATTAGAAAGAAGACTGATATCTAGAATATATAAAGAACTTTCCAAATTCAAGAGACAAAAGAACAATCCAATTAGAATATGGGCAGAAGATAGAAAGAGATATTTCACCAAATAGAATATACACATGATTAATACACACATGAAAAGATGGTCAACATCATTTAGCCATTAGATAGATGCAGATTAAAAACATAGTAAGATATTGCTACATATCTATCAAAATGGCTAAAATAAAAAACAGTAAAAATACTATATACTACATTAAGGATGTAGAAAAATTGGGTCATCAATACATTTTAGGAATATAAAATGTTATAGCAAGTCTGGAGAAGAGATTGACAGTTTGCTGTAAAATCATACATGCAATTATAATACAATACAGCATTTGCACCCTGAAACTGAAAAGTACAATAACACAAACATCTGCACACAAATGTTCATATTAGCTTTATTAATAATAGCCCAAGCTGGAAATAACATAGTTATATTTTAATTGGGGAATGAATAATTATACATCTATATCATGAAATAATATTCAACAATAGAAAGAAGCAAACTATTGATATATGCAGTGATTTGTATGAATCTCCAGAGAATTTTGCTGAGTGGAAAAAAAAGGACAATCCAAAAGGGTTTCATACTTTCTAAATCTATTTAGGTTTGTTTTGAAAAAACAAATTTTAGAACTGGAGGAGATTAATGGTTTCCAGGGCTTTAGGGCAGAATAGGTGACAAGGAGAGGGGTGGATAAGGATATGGGTATGAATAAAACAGCATGAAGGATCCTTGTGGTGATGGAACTGTTCTGTATCCTGACTGTGGTGGTGAGTACATACACCTTCATGTGTGAAGGTTTCATGTGTGAAAATTGTGTAAAAATAAATACACATTTGTACATATTTGTCATAGAGTGTGGTCTGTGCAGCAGATATTAGCCCTTTTGGCATTTAGGCCTTACTTTGTATTAATGCTTAAATTTTTAATTTCTAGTGCCTAGTGAAGAGGAAGGAGTAAATTAATATTAATAAATGAAGACTATTAATAACACAACCTATATGAAAGAAAGAAGGCTAAGGAAAAACAGTAGAGTATAAAGAAATGTTCTTTTTTAATTCCCACGGTAGGTGGTTTCATTGTTTTATAAATTTTATCTCAAAAAATCAAAATTCCTGTGATGGAAAGCAGTAACAACAACAACAACAACAACAACAAACAACCAAACAGTTCTCATACTAACTCATGGTGACCTAATTTACCAGTGTGTATGAGAAATACAACCTGACCTCTTTATCATTAATTTTATTTAAAGTAAATAATCTTGCATATCTTCCTGTTATATATGATGCCAGACAATGAGGATTATTATTTTTAAAGGAAATGCTGGTGATCTTCTGGTAGTTTTGAAGTTGGAAATGCTTGGCTCATGGTAGAGACTGGGAAGTAGATTAAAATTTGCATGTTAAGTTGCAGATCTAAAGGGCATTTCAGTTGCTTGACATGTCATGGTATTCTTCCTTAACAATTTCTCATTTCACTTGCTTCTTCAACATATGTGCTCATCTTAATCGTTCGCTCATCCTTGAAGTAGCCAAATTTAAATGCCATGTGTTTTTATTTGCAAAGCATGGAATCAATCTCATTATACTCTTGAATGCACAGCTTTTACTAGGAGATCCTCCTCCTATGCCAAAAAATCAATTTATGTTAAACTGGAGGAATGATATCTTTTTCTGTATGTTGGCAAATGAGGGAGAGATAATAGAGGGAACAACTCCCTTCATTATATGTTATAATGTCTCTCCATGGGTACCTCCCATGTGCAGGGTGGATCTAGAAGCTAATTTACATTGTCAAATCTTGTTAATCTCACCTTCAGATTCATTTGTTCTTTCTCAGTAATGGAACTGAAATAGACATTCTGCAACAGAAGATGCATGATCACATTAAATGCATTGATGTGTTAATGTATTACAACATAGTACAATGTAGCAGTTGTCCAGGATTCATTATGACTCTCAGAAATTAATTCACTTTAAAGACTAGGAAGAATTGCTTTGTAATTACTAACACAGGAGATAATAATTTTACAAGATTAGGGACTAGTATGGTGGGAATGACTCAGAAAATAGAGAGTTTACAACTTTTTTCAATTGTTAGTATACTAGCATTCACAAAAGTATTTCCTATGAGATCTCTCTTGCATCATTGTGTTGTAGATTAGAGAGCATGCAAGTTAAGTTTTGATGCTTCACATAATGATTTACTATCCAAACTGTTAGTAGATCTTTACAGTTACAGAATACTTTCACATATTTTAAATTTTGATTTAGTTGATGCTAATAACAGCCTGTAATTAGGCAGATCAGTTACTAATTCCAGGGAGGTTAAAGAACTTAATCAAGATTACATAGTTGGAAAAAGACAGAGTTGAAATGATAATTCTACCTATTGGTGAAATGAATGCATGCATGCATACAAGAATGAATGGCAAAATAACTAACTCCAGGTCATCTTACAAGTGGTATATCACTGTATCCACTAGTTCATATGGTGTATACTGTTTAACATTCTATGTTCCCCCAAAACTTTCGATTGGTCCTTATGGATTTGGAGGTAATCCTTTAAAGAGATGGTATGGATAAGCCTCAACAAAATGATTACTTTTATGATAAATAATTGGACATGTTGATTTAGATAAAAAACAGGTTCTGGTAATTTGCAGAGTTTAAAAGTCTCCAATCTGTCTCTGGTTGTTAAGAAGCAGTGACATTTAGATGTATAGTCAGCAGGCAGTAGGAATTCTATGCTGTCAGAGCCACATCATTACTATTTATAGTGATACTATCAAATGATATGAAGCAACGTTCTCATTCTTATCATTATGGAGTATAGGTCTCTGAAAACTTTTTCAAATCAACCGGTGCGAATTTGGAATTATCCATATGCATTCATATCCTGAATTTAATATCATCTACATGAATTCTGTATCATGTTGAGGTCATTTTCACTAACTGCCACATCACGACTAACTGAATTATATTTTAAGCTTAAAGCATATGATTCTGTGCTTAATTATCTTAATAAACATTTTATCACTTCTAGCACATATACTATTTCATTAAATTAATGGTTTTTAAAAACACTGATTTAGTCGACAGTTTGCAGTACCATGAAATGGGATGAATAAGCGTGTGTATATTTTATGTTTCACAAATTGTGAAATACAGGTGCACGAGTCTTTGGGGCCAACAACTTTCATTAGTTAATGGTATTCCCATTAGTTATATTGTACACATAACATGGCAAACAAAATAATGGGAGTTTTTGCATCAAGAAAGAACAAATTGTAGTTATGAATTGTTCCTTTCTCATTGCAAGCAAAACTTAAGTATAGGTGCTGCTAGTGAAGACTTGATCTTGCACAGGTTCCAGGTTATTACCAACTCTCATCATAGCTAATCTAAAGGGCTCCTAGTTAGAATACCTGCACCAGCTCTGCCTAGTTTCATATTTCATCTGCAGGCTATAGCAAGAGGAGTAATTTTTCCAAAACCAACCATAATGACATTTATTCCATTGTTTAAAATCCCTTAATGGCTTAGAATTTCTCTTAGATTAACTATTGTATTAGGTAGTAAAAGAGTAGCTACTCTAATACATAGATCCCAAATTTTATTGTCTTAACACAACTTTTCATTAACACACCAGAACGAAACAGGTGTTTTGCTGGCAAGATTCAGCCTAATTATGATATGACAATCCAGGTACCATCCCTTCAGGACTCAGACTTCTCTGCATTCTGATGGAAAAGTAAAGGAAGGGTGAAGAAGTCACATTGCTTCTTAAGCATGTTATCCCAGATATGCGCATCAATTTTAACATAGTCCATTGGCCAGAGATAATCTGATATCTTAACTGAATGTTGTCTGTGGATATGTTCCTCCAATGCAAAGCCACTTCCAGTGACAGAATTCCCTTATAAATGGTTAGACACTGTTTTAAGTGGACAGCTAATTGTCTGCTACAAACCCATCCCTTAAATTGTCATGTAAGATCTTGCATTTATGGCCTTCTTAAGCACCCTGCTCTCCTTTGGCTCACACTGGCATTCCTTCTACCTCTGTAATGCTTCATGTTTCCTTTTAATACAAAGTTTTTGTACATTTTTTTTTCTTTTTTTGCTTTTGGATCTGTAATTTTAAGTTATTAATTAGTTAAATTCTGACCCAGCCTCTCTGAGTCCATTTCTTTTGTTACATATTATCATAGTAATACCTTACATGGACCTCTACTCTGTAGCATTTGTGTCTGTTGTTATTTTTACATTTACTTGTCTTATTAAGTAAAATACTTTCTTAGAGCATAAGCTTCACAAAGGTGGATATTTTGTTTGGTTTCATTCACTCTTTTATTTCTAGCCTCTAGTGCAGTGCTTAGCATTTGGTAGAAAGTCAGAAAGTACTCAATAAGTAAATTTAAGCAATTAATTAATGACCTTAGCCTACTACTTTTCAAAACCTTTTAAACTTCATTCATGATGTTCTGAATTCAAATGTTCATTGAAAGTGTTTTCCATTTTGATAAGTCGGTGCTTAACCTGGGTTCCTTCAGAAGCAGACCCTAATTTGAATATCCATGTGAAACTAGTTTATTACTAGGTATGGGGAACATGAAGAGGGAAATGGGAAAGTGATATAGGGAAGGGTAGGTAGTGAGTAATTTTTTACTAAACCACAGTTGGTGGTGTAAGCTTAATCCCAATAGGAAGACTGGAAAACAGTGTACAAAAAAATGAGAGCTATCCCACTTGATTGTCAGTGGACTTGGGGGTATTTATATACTTCTCATCATTAGTTTAAGATTAATGTGAAGGACTGTTGATTTTCTAGCAGAGATACATCAAGTAGAGTGGCTTTCTGAGAAAAAATTGTGGACAAAGATATGCAGATATTGGCAGCTGGAGGTCCCCTGGTGCATGTAAAAATGATAAATATAAGGCATAAGGGCAAGACATTTATACCATCTGCCATAGTTTACCTGAGGCTATATACTAGTGTAATCATTTAGCTCAAGTTTTGTTTTCTTTCTCAACTTTGACTAGTAGTTGTTTTACTTGTCATCAGTCTGTGCTCTTCCCCAGTCCTTCTAGAATACCACTGACAGATAAGGTTTTTTTTTTAAGACTTATTTATTTATTTTGAGAAAAAGAGGAGTAGAGGAAAAGAGAGAATCTTCCAGCAGACTCCCCACTGAGTGCAGAGCAGGACTCAGGGCTTGATCTCACAACCTTGAGATCATGACCTTAGCCAAAACTGAGTCAGATGCCTAACTGACTGAGCCACCCAGGTGCCCTGTGACATACGAGTATTCTTAAAGCATGTCTCCCTCATGTTATGTGCATTCTCAACAGACCTCTTTGGGTATTCTCTTCTGTTTTTATTTAATTTTCAGTTAGTTAACATACAGTGTAATGTTAGTTTCAATTTTACAATATAGTGTTTCAGCAATTCCATACATCATCCATTGCTGATCACAACAAGTGCACTTTTTAATTCCCATCACCTGACTATGGTAACATCAGTTTGTTCTCTACAGTTAAGAGTCTGTTTTTTGCTTCTCTCTTGCTCTCTCTCTCTCATTTTTCACTTTGCTTCTTGGCTTTGCTTCTTAACCATATGGTATTTGTCTTTCTCTGATTGACTTATTTCACTTAGCACAGTGCTCTCTAGCCCCATTCATGTCATTGCAAATGACAAGATTTTATTCTTTTCATGGCAGAGTAACATTCCATTGTATTTATATACCATTTCTTCTTTATCCATTCATCAGTTGATGGACCCTGATTTAGGTATTGTAATTAATGATGCTATAAACACCAAGGTGCATGTGTCCTTTTGAATTAGTATTTTTGTATCCTTTGAGTAAATATAAAGTAGTGTGACTGCTAGATCACAGGGTAGTTCTATTTTAAACTTTTTTCCAGAGTGACTGCACAGGTTTGCATTCTCATCAACAGTGCAAGGAGTGTCCCCCTTTTCACATCCTGGCCAACACCTATTGTTTCTTGTGTTGTTGATTTTAGCCGTTCTAACAGGTGTGAGAGGTGATATCTCACTGTAGTTTTGATTTGCATTTACCTGATGATCAGTGATGTTGCGCATCTTTTTAAGTATCTGTTGGCCATCTGTATGTCTTCTTTGGAAAAATTTCTGTTCATGTCTTCTGCCCATTTTTTAAATTGATTTTTCACTTTTTGGGTGTTGAATTTTAAAAGTTCCTTATATATTTTGGATACTAACCCTTTATGTCATTTCCATATGTCATTTCCAAATATCTTCTCCCATTCCACAGGTTGCCTTTAAGTTTTGTTGATTATTTCCTTGCTTTGAAGAAGCTTTTGATTGTTTTTTTTTTTTTTAATTTGGCTCCATGCTGGGTGTGAACCGTAAGGCTTGAATTCATGACCGTGAGATGGAGACCTGAGCTGAGATCAAGAGTTGGACACTTAACTGACTGAGACACTCAGACATCCCCAGAAGATTTTGATTTTGGTGTAGTCCCAATAGTTTATTTTTATTTTTGTTTCCCTTGCCTCAGGAGACGTATTTAGAAAGAAGTTGCTGTGGCTGATGTCAAAGAAGTTACTGCTTGTGTTCTCTTCTTCTAAAATTTTTATGGTTCATGTGTCACACTTAGGTCTTTGGTCCATTTTGAATTTATTTTTGTGTTTGTTGTAAGAAAGTGGTCCAGTTTAGTTCCTTTGCATGTTGCTGTCTAGTTTTGCTAACACCATTTAATGGATACTGTCTTTTTCTCTTTGGATATTCTTTCCTGTTTTGTCAAAGATTAATTGACTGTATAGTTGTGGATTCATTCCTAGATTTCCTATTCTGTTCTATTGATCTATTTTTTTTTTTGCCAGTGCCATACTGTTTTGATTACTGTAGCTTTGTAGTATAACTTAAAGTCCAGAATTGTGATGCCTCCAGCTTTTCTTTTCTTTTTCAGGATTGCTTTGGCTATTTAGGATCTTTTGTGGTTCCATACAAATTTTAGAATTGTTTGTTCTAGCTCTGTGAAAAAATACTTTTGGTATTTTGATAGGTATTACATTAAGTGTGTAGATAGCTTTGGGTAGCATAGACATTTTAACAATATTTGGTCTTCCAATCCATGAGCATGGAATGTCTTTCCATTTCTTTATGTTATCCTCAATTTCTTTCACCAGTGTTTTGTAGTTTTCAGAATACAGGTCTTTTACATCTTTGGTTAGGTTTATTCCTAGGTATCTTTCTATTTTTGGTGCAATTGTCAGTGGGATTGATTTCTTAATTTCACTTTCTGCTGCTTCATTATTGGTGTATAGAAATGCAACAGATTTCTATACATTGACTTCTTTATCCT
This sequence comes from Taxidea taxus jeffersonii, assembly GCA_003697995.1. Classification (NCBI taxonomy): domain Eukaryota; kingdom Metazoa; phylum Chordata; class Mammalia; order Carnivora; family Mustelidae; genus Taxidea; species Taxidea taxus. The sequence continues at coordinate 17,937 of RCUC01001142.1, read as the reverse complement.
GAGACCTTACTGAATTTGTTTATCAGTTCTAACAGTTTTTGGGTGGAGTCTTTGGGATTTTCTATATACAGTATCATGTCATCTGCAAATAGTAAGTTTTACATCTTTCTTTCCAATCTGGATGCCTTTGATTTCTTTTTGTGGTCTGATTGCTGTAGCTAGGACTTCTAGTACCATGATGAATAAAAATGGTGAGAGTGGATGCCCCTGTCTTGTCTTCTTGACTGTAGAGGAAAAGATCTCAGTTTTTCCCCATTGAGGATGATATTAGCTATGGATTTTTCATATATGGCCTTTATTATGTTGAGGTATAGTCCTTCTAAAGCTACTTTTTTGAGAGATTTTAGCATGGATGAGTGCTATTGTCAATTGATTTTTCTCTATCTTTTGGGATTATCATATGGTTCTTATCATTTCTTTTATTAATGTGGTGTATCATGGTGATTTGATTTGCAAATATTGAACCACACTTGCAACTCAGGAATAAATCCCACTTGATCACAGTGAATGATTTTTTAAATTAGATTCACTTAGCTAGTATTTTGTCGACAATTTTGGCATTCTAGTTCTTAAGAGATATTGGCCTGTTTTTCTCTATTTTTTGGTGGCATCTTTATCCAGTTTTGGTATCAGGGTAATGCTGGCTTTATAGAATGAATTTGTAAGTTTTCCTTCATTTCCTATATTTTGGAATAATTTGAGAATAGGTATTAACTCTTCTTTAAATCTTTGGGTGAATTTGCCTATGAAGCCATTTGGTCCTGAACTTTTGTTTGTTGGGAGTGTTTTGATTACTGATTCAATTTCTTTGTTGTCTGTTATCAGTCTGTTCATTTTTTTTTTTAATTTCCCTGGGTCAGTTTTGGTCATTTATATGTTTCTAGGAATTTATCCATTTCTTCTAGGCTGTCAATTTGTTGGCATAAAATTTTTAACAATATTCTTTTATAATTGTTATTTCTGTAGTGTTGGTTATTTCTCCTTTCTCATTTGTGATTTTATTTATTTGGGTCCTTGCTCTTTTTGATAAATCTGGCTAGATCTTTACCAATTTTATTAATTTTTTCAATGAACCAGCTCCTGGTTTCATTGACCTGTTCTGTTGTTTTTCTAGTTTCCTATCATTTCTTTCTTTAAAAAAAAAAATATTTATTTATCTGAGAGATAGAGATGAATGAGCAAGAGAGAGGGGCAGAGAAAGAGAGGCAGAGAAAGAGAGGGCCAGTGAACAGGGAACCGGACAAAGGGATCAGTCCCTGGACCTGGGGATCATGACTTGAGTTGAAGGCTAACGCTTAACTGACTGAGGTAACTGGTGCTTGTATATAATTTCTTTCTGTTCTCATCTTTATTATTTCCTTCCTTCTACTGGCTTTGCATTTGATTTGTTGTTCTTTTTATAGTTCCTTTAGGTGTAAGGTTAGGTTGTTTATTTGATATTTTTCATGCTTCTTGAGGTAGGCCTACATTGCTATGTACTTTCCTCTTTGGACTGCTTATGCAGTGTCACAAAAGTTTTGGACCATTGTGTTTCCATTTCCATTTGTTACCATGTTTTTTTGTTTGTTTGTTTGTTTGCTTGTTTTTAATTTCATTTTTGATTTTTTGGTTGACCCATTTATTCTTTGGTACCATGTTATTTAACCTCCATGTATTTCTGGTCTTTCCAGATTTTTTCTTGTGGTTGAATTCTAGTTGCATAGCACTATGGTCAGAAAAGGTATGTGGAATAACTTTGATCTGGAATTTGTTGAGGCCTGTTTTATAACCTCATATGTGATCTATTCTGAAAAATGTTCCATTTGCACTTGAAAAGAATGTGTATTCTGATTTAGGATGGAATATTCTGAATGTATCTGTTAAATCCATCTGGTTTAGTAGATCATTCAAAACCATTGTTCCCTTGTTTATTTTGTTTAGATGATATGTCCATTGAGGTAAGTGGGGTGTTAAAGTCCCCTACTATCATTGTATTTACCTACTAGTTCCTTTATGTTTGTTATTAATTGTTTTATATATTTGGTTTTCCCATGTTGGGTGTACAAATATTTTAAATTATTTTATCTTCTTGTTGGATTGTTATTGGTTATATAATGCCTGTCTTTTCTCTTTTTATAGTCTTTGCTTTAAAGTCTAGTTGGTCCACTATAAGTATTGCTTCTCTGGCTTTCTTTTGACATCCATTTGCATGGTATTTCTCCACCCCTCATTTTCAATCTATAGATGTCTTTAGGCCTAAAATAAATCTCCTGTAAGAAGCATATAGTTTTGTTTTTTTTTATCTATTCTGACACCCCATCTATGTCTTTTGATTGAAATGTTTAGTCCATTTATATTCAAAATAATTATTGACAGATATACCATTTTATTACCTCTTTTGTCACTTTATTACCACTTTTGTCACTGTTTCTGGAGATTTTCTGTGTTCCTTTTTTGTCTTTCTTTCATGTGTTGCTGATTTTATTTAGTGACATATTTGGATTTCTTTCTCTTTATTCTTTGCATGTTTATTAGTGGTTTTTGATATATGGTTATTATTAGGTTTATATGTCTGTAATCTCTTCTGCATTAGCAGTTATATTAAGTTGATGGTCATTTAAGTTTGAATCCATTCTTTTACCCTCTTCTCCTCATGTTTTAGGCATGTTTTATTATATCTTATGTCCTTTTTTGTTTGTGAGTTCCTTGACTGATTTTTTACAAAAATATTCATTTTTACCACTTCTGTGTTTCCTACTTTTACACTGTTACTTTTGGTCTCTCCTTTCCACTCAAAGAGTCCTCTTTAGTATTTCTTGTAGGGTTCATTTAGTGGTCATGAACTCCTTTAATTTTTGTTTGTCTGGGACAGTCTTTATGTCTCCTTCTATTAGGAATGATAGCCTTATTGTAGAGTATTTTGGCTGCAGATTTTTCCCATTCAGCACTTTTAGAATATATCTTGCCACTCTATTCTGGCTAGCCCAGTTTCTTTTGAAAAATCTCCTGCTAGCCTTATGGGTTTTCCTTCTTTGTCTTGCTCCTTTTAAGATTTTTCTTTATCACTATATTTTGCATATTTAATTATAGTATGTCTTGGTGTGGTCCTGCTTTTGTTGATTTTGTTTGGAATTCTCTGCGCCTTCTGATCTGGATATCTGTTCTCTTCCAGATTAGGAAAGTTTTCAGCTATTATTACCTCAAATAAATTTTCTCCCCCCCTTTTCTCTCTTCTTCTTCTGGGATTCCTATAATATGAATGTTACTATGTTTGATACAATCCTAGAATTCCCTGTGTCTCTTCTCATTTTACATAATTCTTCTTACTCTCTTTTGTTCAGCTTCATTGTTTTCCATTATTTTTTTTCTAGGTCATTAATTTGTTCTGTGCTTCTTCCAGCCTACTGTTCATTGCATCAAGTGTGTGTCTAATTTTGGTTATTGCACTCTTCATCTCTGATTGATTCTTTTTTAACTGTTTTATCTCTGTGGTAAGGGTTTCACTGAGGCCTTCTACTTTTTTCAAGTCCAGCATGCATCTTGCTATTGTGTTCTAACTTCTCTGTCCTTTAGGCTAGTCATCTGCAGAGATTCTTCTTGTCTGCTGTGGGCAGTATTTGGTCCCTAGCCTGTATGTGGCGAATTTTAACTGTATGTGCTCTGGTCTGCTTGTGAAATAAGACCTATTACCACCTCTACTGGAACTAAGGTTCTACAGAACTCTCTGATAGGATAATGTGTGGGCAGGGATTTGTGCTGACCTTCCGAGGGAAGTTCCCAATGTGCTAGAACTGAGGAAAGCATGACTGAGAAGGTCAGGTTCCATTGGGTAAGCAAGTTAGGCAGCCAGTGCCTGGGCTGTACTGCTTCTTGCAGGTGACTCTGTATTTATGCTGAGGGGAAAGAGAGGTAAATGGTACCGGTAAGCTCCTTTGTTACCAAAGGGATTTCTTTGTGAATGCTGCTTCTCCGGGACACACTCTGAGAAAAACCAAATAATTTCCCCACTGTGTGCCTCAGACTCTCTTCAGATTGCTGTCTGCCCCTGGGTTGATTATCTGCCCTCTTTCTAAGAGTAGGGTGGTGCCCTCTGGGCTTTATTGCAGCCATACCTACTTATCTTTAACTCTCCAGTCTTTAAGCCTCACCAATTGCACAAACTCAAGAAATTCATCCCCTCTTATTTTCTACTGCTAACAGGAAATGTTTTCCCCATGCATGCCTCTGTGCACTCCTCCCTCTTTCACTCTTCTCTGTGACCCTGGCTGCTGCGAAGAAGCAGCAGCCAGGATCCCTTTCTCCCCTAAACCACGTCTCTGCACTTTCTACCTTCTTCAGTGTGGTCTCTTCTCTTTCATTAGTTGTAGAGTTTGTTCTGTCAGTCTTCAGGTCAATTTCTGGGGTATTTAGGATAATTTGATAGATACCTAGTTGTATTCTTGGGATGAGACAAGCCTGGGACCTTCCTATTCTGCCACCATCTTCCTGTCTCTACAGTATTTTTTTAAATAAAATTCAGCCCAAATACTTAGCTTATTTTCATATAAATTAATTTTATTATATATATATGCATATATATATACATATATATGTATATATATATATGTTTCTCTTTTAGCATTGGTTGTCACATTCTTCCTTTGATCTTTGATACGTTCTTGTGTTTTTTACATAGCTTCCTTGATCCCCTATACCTGGAATAATCTTGATTTATTGAATTTCCTCTTATTCTTTAAGACAGTATTCAAATTTAAGCTTCATGATTCAAATGTTTAATCTCAGAGCTGTCCAAATAGACTATCTTAGGAGGGGATTAGTTTGTCATTCCTGTATGTTTTCTTTTTTTTAAAATTTTATTTATTTATTTGAGAGAATGGGAGAGAGAGAGAATGAGCATGAGCAGGGAGAGGGGCAGAGACAGAGTGAGAAGAACAACCCCTGCTGAGTGGGGAGCCAGCCATTTGATCCCAGGACCCTGAGATCATGACCTGAGTAGAAGGCAGAAATTTAACTGACTAAGAGCCACCCAGGTGCCCCCCCCCATTCCTGTATGTTTTTAAGTAAAATTTTGGCAAAAATGTAGTGTGGTTATCCAGGGGAGCCTGGATGAGTAATGTATTAGATATCAAGACTTCCCAATGCCTTCTTGTCTGTGATTCTGTACACTCCTTTTTAATTAGTTCAACTGGTATTGATCATGTTATGAAATGCCTATGATGTACAAAGTTTTAACTAAGATTTTAGAGCAATCAAATACATTTTTTAAAATTTTTTAAATTTAAATTCAAGTATAGTAGTACATCATTAGTTTTTTATTTAATATTCAGCGATTCATTAGTTGAATATAACATGCAGTACAAATCATATCAGTTGCCCTCTTTAATTCCCTTTACCCAGTTATGTGCCACCCCCCATGCACCTCTCTTTCTGCAACCCTGTTTGTTTCCCTGAGTCAAGTCTCATATGGTTTGTCTCCCTCTCTTATTTCTTCCCATTCAGTTTTTCCTCCCTTCCCCTGTTGTCCTCTGCACTATTCCTTATGTTCCACATATGAGTGAAACCGTATGATAATTGTTTCTCTTACGTAATCACATGCATTCTTAATATTCTCAGAGGGAAGAGATGTAACATAATTCAATCTGTATATCAAAGTGCCAGTATTTAGAACTAAAATATCTAAAACAAGTCAATATATTTTTCAGTGACTTAATGAAGTGTCATTTTCCTTTATTTATGCTAGCTACCACTAGCATGTACTGAGTATGTGTTGAAACCAGTTCCATTGACCATAAACATAGGCAGCATGGCACTACCTAGCTCTACTTTCAGAATGAATATTTCCCTCAGAAAATACATGTAGAAACCCACTTGATTATCTTATTTCTAGAAATCATGTATTAGAAGTTTCAATGTTGATGAATAAGTATTAATATACATTTTAATTGGATTAATTATGCAGTTGAACTGGAAATGGCTAAATTCATATCTTAGGAATTTTAACAGAGTGTTTGCAGTCCTCGTGCATGGTCATTATCTGATAGTTATCTACCCTCACTCCAAAGGGTAGATTCTGTGGATGTGTTTTGCATTATGTGTTTTTACCCATCCCAGTTTTTACTGATTGGCCCTGGCATATGTATTTACAAAACAGAGAGGAAAATATCTAATCTTTCTGCTATCATATATATGTTGAGTACAAAAAGAAGATATTTTAGCCATATAGAGAAGAGTATAATATAAAATCTAATAGGTTATTTTTGAGTAGAAACTCACTTTTAACAGTTCCTCTTTTGCCCTTTGAAATATACTGTATTTTCTCAATTCATATACAGATTTAAACTTTTTTTCTCCAGCTTTCTAGCATGCATTAACCCATTACTACCTTCCCACAATTTCACTCTGTTTCTCAGTTCATTATTAAGGTTAACCATTGCAGTGATAAATACTCTACTTTAATAATGAGAAAAATACTGTAACTTTCTTCTTGCATGAGGTGCACTTCTTTCTTTTTTTAAAATTTATTTTTTATTTTTATTTACACATATAATGTAACCCCATCACACTCTCCCAACACCCCCCCACCCCCCTCAGTTTGTTTTATGACATTAAGAGTCTCTTTTGGTTTGTCTTCCTCCTGATCCCATCTTGTTTCATTTATTCTTTTCCTACCCTTAACCCCCACCCCCGTTGCATCTCCACTTCCTCATATCAGGGAGATCATGTGATGGTTGTCTTTCTCTGATTGACTTATTTCGCTAAGCATAATACCCTCTAGTTCCATCCATGTCGTCCCAAATAGCAAGATTTCATTTTTTTTGATGGCTGCATGGTATTCCATTGTATATATATATACCACCTCTTCTTTATCCATTCATCTGTTGATGGACATCTAGGTTCTTCCATAACTTGGCTATTGTGGACATTGCTGCTATAAACATTCGGGTACACGTGCCCCTTTGGATCACTACGTTTGTATCTTTAGGATAAATACCCAGTAGTGCAATTGCTGGGTCATAAGGTAGCTCTATTTTCAATTTTTTGAGGAACCTCCATGCTGTTTTCCAGAGTGGTTGCACCAGCTTGCATTCCCACCAACAGTGTAGGAGGGTTCCCCTTTCTCCACATCCTCGCCAGCATCTGTCATTTCCTGACTTGTTCATTTTAGCCATTCTGACTGGTGAGAGGTGGTATCTCATTGTGGTTTTGATTTGTATTTCCCTGATGCCCAGTGATGTGGAGCACTTTTTCATGTGTCTGTTGGCCATCTGGATGTCTTCTTTGCAGAAATGTCTGTTCATGTCCTCTGCCCATTTCTTGATTGGATTATTTGTTCTTTGGGTGTTGAGTTTGCTAAGCTCTTTATAGATTTTGGATACTAGCCCTTTATCTGATATGTCCTTTGCAAATATCTTCTCCCATTCTGTCAGTTGTCTTTTGGTTTTGTTGACTGTTTCCTTTGCTGTGCAAAAGCTTTTGATCTTGATGAAGTCCCAATAGTTCATTTTTTCCCTTGCTTCCCTTGCCTTTGGCGTTGTTCCTAGGAAGAAGTAGCTGCGGCTGAGGTTGAAGAGGTTGCTGCCTGTGTTTTCCCCAAGGGTTTTGATGGATTCCTTTCTCACGTTGAGGTCCTTCATCCATTTTGAGTCTATTTTTCGTGTGTGCTGTAGGGAAATGGACTAATTTCATTTTTATGCATGTGGCTATCCAATTTTCCCAACACCATTTGTTGAAGAGGCTCTCTTTTTTCCATTGGATATTCTTTCCTGCTTTGTTGAAGATTAGTTGACCATAGAGTTGAGGGTCTATTTCTGGACTCTCTATTCTCTTCCATTGATCTATGTGCCTGTTTTTGTGCCAGTATCATACTGTCATGATGATGACAGCTTTGTAATAGAGCATGAAGTCTGGAATTGTGATGCCACCAACTTTGGCTTTCTTTTTCAATATTCCTTTGGCTATTCGAGGTCTTTTCTGGTTCCATATAAATTTTAGGATTATTTCTTCCATTTCCTTGAAAAAATTGGATGGGATTTTGATAGGCATTGCATTAAATGTGTAGATAGCTTTAGGTAGCATAGACATTTTCACAATATTTATTCTTCCAATCCATGAGCATGAAACATTTTTCCATTTCTTTGTGTCTTCCTCAATTTCCTTCATGAGTACTTTATTGTTTTCTGAGTATAGATTCTTTGCCTCTTTGGTTAGGTTTATTCCTAGGTATCTTATGGTTTTGGGTGTAATTGTAAATGGGATTGACTCCTTAATTTCTCTTTCTTCTGTCTTGCTGTTGGTGTAAAGAAATGCAACTGATTTCTGTGCATTGATTTTATATACTGACACTTAACTGAATTCCTGTACAAGCTCTAGCAGTTTTGGAGTGGAGCCTTTTGGGTTTTCCACATATAGTCTCATATCATCTGCAAAGAGTGATAGTTTGACTTCTTCTTTGCCAATTTGGATGCCTTTAATTTCTTTTTGTTGTCTGATTGCTGAGGCTAGGACTTCTAGTACTATGTTGAATAGCAGTGGTGATAACAGACATCCCTGCCGTGTTCCTGACCTTAGTGGAAAAGCTCTCAATTTTTCTCCATTGAAAATGATATTTGTGGTGGGTTTTTCATAGATGGCTTTGATAATATTGAGGTATGTGCCCTCTATCCCTACACTTTGAAGAGTTTTGATCAGGAAGGGATGCTGTACTTTGTCAAAAGCTTTTCAGCATCTATTGAGAGTATCATATGGTTCTTGTTCTTTCTTTTGTTAATGTATTGTATCACATTGATTGATTTGCAGATGTTGAACCAACCTTGCTGCCCTGGAATAAATCCCACTTGGTCGTGGTGAATAATTCTTTTAATGAACTGTTGGATCCTATTGGCTAGTATTTTGATGAGAATTTTCACATCTGTGTTCATCAAGGATATTGGTCTCTAATTCTCTTTTTTGATGGGATCCTTGTCTGGCTTTGGGATCAAGGTGAAGCTGGCCTCATAAAATGAGTTTGGAAGTTTTCCTTCCATTTCTATTTTTTGGAACAGTTTCAGGAGAATAGGAATTAATTCTTCTTTAAATGTTTGGTAGAATTCCCCTGGGAAGCCATCTGGCCCTGGGCTTTTGTTTGTTTGGAGATTTTGGATGACTGTTTCAATCTCCTTACTGGTTATGGGCCTATTCAGGTTTTCTATTTCTTCCTGGTTCAGTTTTGGCAGTTTATATGTCTCTAGGAAAGCATCCATTTCTTCCAGATTGTCGAATTTGTTGGCATAGAGTTGTTCATAATATGTTCTTATGATTGTTTGTATTTCTTTGGTGTTGGTTGTGATCTCTCCTCTTTCATTCATGATTTTATTTATTTGGGTCCTTTCTCTTTTCTTTTGGATAAGTCTGGCCAGGGGGTTATCAATCTTATTAATTCTTTCAAGGAACCAGCTCCTAGTTCTGTTGTTTTTTTGGTTTCTATTTCATTGATTTCTGCTTTGATATTTATTATTTCTCTTCTCCTGCTGGGTTTAGGCTTTCTTTTTTGTTCTTTCTTGAGGTCCCTTAGTTGTAGGGTTAGGTTGTGTATTTGAGACCTTTCTTGTTTCTTGAGAAAGGCTTGTATCGCTATATATTTTCCTCTCAGGACTGCCTTTGCTGTGTGCCACAGTTTGGACCGTTGTATTTTCATTATCATTTGTTTCTATGATTTTTTTCAATTTTTCTTTAATTTCCTGGTTGAACCATTCATTCTTTAGAAGGATGCTGTTGAGTCTCCATGTATTTGGACTCTTTCCAAATTTCCTCTTGTGATTGAGTTCTAGCTTCAGAGCATTTTGGTCTGAAAATATGCAGGGAATGATCCCAATCTTTTGATACCAGTTGAGACCTGATTTATGACCCAGGATGTGATCTATTCTGGAGAATGTTCCATGGGCACTAGAGAAGAATGTGTATTCTGTGCTTTGGGATGGAATGTTCTGAATATATCTGTGATGTCCATCTCGTCCAGTGTGTCATTTAAGACCTTTATTTCCTTGTTGATCTTTTGCTTGGATGATCTGTCCATTTCAGTGAGGGGAGTATTAAAGTCCCCTACTATTATTGTATTATTGTCAGTGTGTTTCTTTGATTTTGTTATTAATTGGTTTATATAGTTGGCTGCTCCCATGTTAGGGGCATAGATATTTAAAATTGTTAGATCTTCTTGTTGGACAGACCCTTTGAGTATGATGAAGTGTCCTTCCTCATCTCTTATTATAGTCTTTGGCTTAAAATCTAATTGATCTGATATAAGGATTGCCACCCCAGCTTTCTTCTGATGTCCATTAGCATGGTAAATTGTTTTCCACCCCCTCACTTTCAATCTGGGGGTGTCTTCAGGTCTAAAATGAGTTTCTTATAGGCAGCATATTGATGGGTTTTGTTTTTTTATCCATTCTGAAACCCTGTGTCTTTTGATTGGGGCATTTAGCCCATTTACATTCAGGGTAACTATTGAGAGATATGAATTTAGTGCCATTGTATTGCCTGTAAGGTGATTGTTACTGTATAATGTCTCTGTTCCTTTCTGATAATACTTTTAGGATTTCTCTTTGCTTAGAGGACCCCTTTTAATATTTCCTGTAGAGCTGGTTTGGTGTCTGCAAATTCTTTCAGTTTTTGTTTGTCCTGTAAGCTTTTATCTCTTCTTCTATTTTCTATGATAACCTAGCTGGATATAGTATTCTTGGCTGCATGTTTTTCTCGTTTAGTGCTCTGAATATATCATGCCAGTTCTTTCTGGCCTGCCAGGTCTCTGTGGATAAGTCTGCTGCCAATCTAATATTTTTACCATTGTATGTTACAGACTACTTTTTTTTTCCTTTTTTTAAAAAAAAATTTCTAACAAGGAGTTGATAAGGTAAGTTGGTAGAGAGAATAAAAAAAAAGAAAGTGGGGACGCCTGGGTGGCTCAGTTGGTTAAGCAGCTGCCTTCGGCTCAGGTCATGATCCCAGAGTCTTGGGATCGAGTCCCACATTGGGCTCCTTGCTTGGCAGGGAGCCTGCTTCTCCCTCTGCCTCTGCCTGCCGCTCTGTCTGCCTGTGCTCACTCCGACAAATAAATAAATAAAATATAAAAAAAAAAGAAAAAACAAAGTGGAGTGAACTTGCTTGGGCTGGAGTCTACATCAAGCCCGGTGCTAGATTTAGGGTGTATTTTGATCTATTAGAAGAAGTTGTACCCCAAATTTTTTAGTAGGAAAAAACCCTATGTGTATACAAAGAATAAAGTTAGATACAATGAAGGTAAAATATGACTATAATAAAGGTTCAAAAAAGATTATTTTTTAAAGAAATTTATTAAGATAAACCAGTTAAAAAAAACGTTAAAAGAGGAAAGGGTAAAATTTAAAATTAGCAGGAGAGAAAAATTTTTTTAAAAATTAATTAACTTTGCAAGACTAAACATTCTGGGGAGAAAGCCATGAATTCCATGCTTCGCTTTCTCCTCCTCTGGAATTCTGCTGTTCTCCTTGGTAAGTGAATTTGGTCTTGGCTGGATTTCTTGTTGATCTTCTGGGGGAGGGGCCTGTTTTAGTGATTTTCAAGTGTCTCCACCCCAGGTGGAATTGCACCTTACCAGGGACCGGGCTAAGTAATCCGCTCGGGTTCGCTTTTGGGAGCTTTTGTTCCCAAAACACTTTCCATAGAGTTCTGGAGGACGGGAATGAAAATGGTGGCCTTCCAGTCTCTGGCCTGGAGGAGCCGAGAGCCCGGGACCCCACTCTTCAGTGCGCCTTCAGAGAAAAGCACTTATCACTCCTGTCTCCCTGGCCTCCAGCCGCCCTTGAAGAAAGTCCTGTGCAATCACTCCCATCTCACTGGCCTCCGGCTGCGCTCCAAGGTCATTCAGCCTGTGACCAAGCGTCTCTGTCTCTGGCACACAGCCCCACCTGGAGTCTTCGAACCCCGCAGATCCTTGGGCTCTCCCAGGTTGGAGTCTCCCCGGATCTTGTGGGGACCCCACGCGCAGAGCACCGGCCTGTGTCCTGGATTATGGTTCAAGGTAACCCTGAGTTGAGAGCTCACTCCTCAGCTCTGTCTCTGCAGCAGGCTTCCCCGCTCTAATACCTGTGAGCTCTGGGACACTCAGACACCCCCGATCCTTCTGTGACCCTGCGGGACCTGAGACCACACTGTCCCCGCAAGGTCTTCACCCCGGTTTAGCCTCTGAAGTGATGTCCCTCCATGGAACAGACTTTTAAAAGTCCTGATTTTGTGCTCTGTTGTTCCGCCGCTTGCCGGGAGCCAGCCCCTCCCCCGTGGTCTTTCTTCCCGTCATGTTGGATTCACTTCTCCACTGGTCCTACCTTTCAGAAAGTGGTCAATTTTCTGTTTCTAGAATTGTTGCTCTTCTCTTCAATCTCCTTTTGGATTTGTAGGTGTTCGGAATGGTTTGATAAGCTATCTAGCTGATCTCCTGCTGCCTGATGTCATTTCAGCCTGCTACTTCTCCACCATCTTGACTCTATTCTCCGAGGTGCACTTATTTCTAATTTTAGTCACAAGGCTAGTACATTTTTTGTGATTCCTCCTTCCATCACCATCACTATCCCACATACAAGGGGAAGAAAAGGCTACCCTAAAAGTATTAACTAAGCCAAACACCAGTACATTCTGTATCTGGCTCAACAGAAGTTCTGTTGTTGTTATTTTTGTTTTTGTTTTTGTTTTTTGTTTGTTTTTTAAGGTAAGCAAAAACCTAGAATCTTGAAAGTCAAAGTTTCTTGGATACTTAACACTGGTACCACTTTGGGTCTTGTTAGAAGCTTAATCTCAGACTCCATCTCAGACCTAATAAATCACAATCCACTTATTACCAAGTTCCTTAAGTGCTTTATATGGAAGTTTTGGTCATGTGGAACATGGACATTACTGTAGCAAAAATGGCTACATATCTACCAATATTTCTTCTTAGTTTTAGCTGATTACCAGGTTAAAAAGAGAATACATTTCTCAGCTTTCCTTGCACTAGCTATGGAACAAAGTTCTGGCCAATGGACTGTGCTTAGACTGTTGTCTGTGATTTCTAGGTTATGCCTGGAAAGTGAGTGCAAGTGAACCCTGGTCCTTTTCCACATGCTTCTTCCTGGCAGGTGGTGATAATTTGAACATCCAAGTTGGAACTAAAAAAGGAAGCCATATATGAGGGATGAGTAAAACAACTTTGGACTGCTAAACTATGAACTGCTCTGTGAGGGGGGGAAAGAGTCTTATATTTTTAAATCTACCTCTGTTTTTTTTTTTTCATTATTATTATTACTGCAGTTGTATGCCTAATGTCCTAAAGTTGACTGCATTTTCATGACTTTATTTAAACCATATGTGTAACACACAAAATAAGATACACTAAATGGTATTTATAAACTCCTATCATGACTTTTTCAGTAGCTGAATCATCTCAATGTAACCCAATGATTAATTCAAGTCAATGACCATTTTTATCTCTTTGACAACTTCCAAATTTACACTGTTCAGTAGCTTTTGAATTAAGGGTAAGTCACTCTTTCTGGAAGGTAAAACAATCAAAATATTACCAGAAAAGAAAGTCATAAAACAAGCCCTAGAGCATACAGCATAATTAAACAAATATTTACCTTTCTGATTTTGAATGTTAATTTTGGTCTTATATCTTAAATCCCACATAATTGCATTTTTTCTGATTATACGGTTTTATACTTGGCAAAACAAACAGTATTTAACTTAGGGACTTATCTTTCTACAACAGGATCCCCTAGAGTTTTAAGACATAGCCCTAGCACATTACTCTGCATAAAGAATACTTTCATATACATACTCTTTCCCAACTCCTAGTTTTGGTTTTAGCAGATATTATATTTTTAATTTTATTTTTTAGAAAGGTTTTAGATTTATAGAAAATTTACAAAGATAGTACAGAGAGTTTCCATATATCTCACACCCAATTTCCCCTATTATTAATCTTTTCTATTTGGCTGATATATTTGATAATTAATGATTCACTATTGATACATTATTATTAACTATTATTCCATACTTTATTCAGCTATTTTACTTAACGTCATTTTTTCTGTTCCAGGATCTCAACTAGTTTTATTTAGTTTAGTTGAGTTGTTTCCATGTATTATTTAGATGATATTAAATTCACTATATTCTAAGGATGCACTTACTGTTATTAATCTACCACTGGGGTTTGGAGAATTAAATAATTTTCCCAACTTTTCAAAATTATTAAGTAATGGGTCAAGAAATTAAGCCCATCTTGATTCAAGTAAAATTTGCTGATAACTATGAGACTGATATTATGTATTCAAATATTATGTTAAGGCCAAAGCAGTTTATTCAGTGAAACTGAGAAAAGCTATCATTTAAAATTTCAGCTGTGAAGGATTTTTATTTCAAGTTTTATGTAATACCAGCTATATGGTCTAACCTGATTATCCCAGACCATTCAAAGTTCAAATGCTGAGCCACTCACATAACACTGGTCATCTGAGAATATATTGAGATTTGGATATAGAAAATTACAAATATTTTGGCTGAGTCAGGGCCTCTATGAAAAAAAAAAAAGTTTTCTCCTCAGTATATCCTTAAGAGGATTTTCAGCAATTCATAATTGAGGATGATAAAACGTAGGTAAGTTTTTTTATTTTGTTTTTTTGTTGTTGTTGTTTTTATTGTTTTGTTGTTGATGAAATGTGAACAGAATTTTATAGATGATTAAAAACTTTTCATTTGTGATCTGTTGGAATATACAGGTGATTCCTATTTTCATTGTGCTAATTTACTAGGATATAATTGTAGAACAAAATTCATAAGCAACTGGAAAATTTTATATTGGTAAGGCAGGTATAGCATCCTGGAAGCACTTTTGTCTATATGATTTTAAAATCCATAAAATTTTTACTCTGAATTAAATGCACATATAACTGGCAGTTGAAGAATTAACAAAATACCAGTCATTTGTACAAGTTTCTAAACACAGTGACACTAATTAGAAACACCCTTGCCTCAGAGACAGCAAACAGGAGGACTTCTAAGATTCTGCTTTAATGAAAACTGTAATGGTGCATTTGATAGGTGTTGCATATAGAAAATGAATTAAGGGCCCTTTTGCAATCATTTCATTTTTTATAATAATAGTACCCTTTGGCTAAATTTCATGTTAACAGTGGTTCTCATTTACTTTACTCTTGCAGTCTCCATTGCTCTAAAGTAAAACTGAGATAAATTCATTGGACTGCCTACTTTGACATACATATTTTAAGCCCAAAAATTCTGGAGAGATTTGAATAGATTTAAATAACTTGTTTTCAGCTATGTTATGATCACACTCTTTTATTGTTTAAAAAGATGGATGTTAGATAACAGGTTAAAATTCAAGGTATTTAACGTGTATCATTTTTTTTTGTTTTTTAATTTATTTGTCAGAGAGAGAGAGCAAGCACAGGCAGACAGAGTGGCAGGCAAAGGCAGAGGGAGAAGCAGGCTCCCTGCTAAGCAAGGAGCCCAATGTGGGACTCGATCCCAAGATGCTGGGATCATGACCTGAGCCGAAGGCAGCCGCTTAACCAACTGAGCCACCCAGGTGTCCCTTTAATATGTATCTTTTAAACTGAGTTGACCAATGTGGATCTCAACAGTGGTTTATTGAGGTGCTTTTAAGCTTAGGGGCTAATATTTCTCTAATATGACTATTAAAAAGATAAATCAATGGCATCTGTAATATATAATACAATCCCATTAAATACAAAATAAGATAGCTATTTCCCTTAATATGACACCAATATTGAGTTCATGAAGTATATGACTTTTGTGTTGCAAATTCTCTCACATTGTTTTTCTTTATTGTTGAAACCATCATTTGAGATTGATTTAGTTTCAGTTTGGTTTTATATATACTGTGCCAAGCATGTTATCCTTTTAGTGAACTTAGGTTTCTAAAGATTATGAATACCATAGCTATCAAATTTTACATTCAAAATCTGATCCCAAACTACCAAATTTAAAGAGTTGAGGCCCTGATTGTAAAATATTAAAGACTGAATTTGACTTCTAAAATTTCAGCCTAAGTAAAACAAATGAAAAGTCAAAATTTGGCATACCTAATTACTTAAAAAACAGGCATTGATTTTTTTTTTTTAAGATTTTATTTATTTGTTTGACAGAGAGAAATCACAAGTAGGCAGAGAGGCAGGCAGAGAGTGAGAGAGGAGGAAGCAGGCTCCCTGCCAAACAGAGAGCCCGATGCGGGACTCGATCCCAGGACCCTGAGATCATGACCTGAGCCGAAGACAGAGGCTTTAACCCACTGAGCCACCCAGGCGCCCCAAAACAGGCATTGATTAAACAGCCATGGTATATCTAATCAAAATACCATGTAGCCATATTTGCTATAAGAGGATAATATGAAATCATATAGAATAATTTTCATAGAAAAGTATAGAATCACATGGAAAATGTTCATAATATATTTTAGGTGAGAATGGAGTCTGTTAAAATTTAAGATACTAATTTTAAAAAGTAATAATTGAAAATATTAGTAGATATATAAGGAAGCAAGTAAAAAGGTGGAGCAAGGGAAAAAGAGAAAGAAAAGAAGAGTTGAAGGAAACAGAAATGCTAATAATGATATAATCCTTGACTTATTTCTTTGTGTTTTTTATATTTTTTTTCCAAAAATTCGTAATAAATCCTATTGGTAGGTATTAAGAACAACAACAAAAAAATGCTCTAGATACTAAAATTGTTAGGAATTTTAAGTCATCTCATGTTCACCCCCTGAAGTCTAGAGGTCAGTGACAAACACGAAACGTGATATTGTGAGAAGGCAGCAGAAACCAGGAATTTCATCTTCTTTTAGAGGGCTGACTTGACTAGACCTCAATGCCTGTCTCCTTCCCCTGCCAGTTTACTGCCACTTCTTTATTAGGTACCTTGGGCTTAGATACTTTGTAAGCAAAACTGTCTTGAAATGATCTCATATAGAAGGTAAAATAATTTTCAAATTACCTGACAGTTTAGGAAGAAATAGAGAAATGGTCAGAGAGCTCCATTATTAAGGATAGGCTACCCTGGAGCTTTATATATGTAGAATAATATATACACTGAACTACCTCATAATTAAGACTTATTAGAGGACTCAACAAAGGTCCATTCTGACACACAAAGATTACAGTAATGTGTTTAAATTCCATTAAATTCCATTTTGCTCAATTAAAGTGATAGGGCATTTTAAGAATTTTGTTGATTTATGAAAAGTCAAGCCTATCATATTAATAGTATGTAACATATGGATGGTGTTATTTATTATTAATTGCAATGCAGAAATTAGTGAAGAGGTAGGCAGGAATTTTAATGAATATTCCATTTCCTCATCTCTTGTTACTTTCCTTGAATTGATAGCTGGGTAAGGTAGAATAAAACAAATATTTTTATGTCAGGCTGAATTGGGTTTAAACTTGACTTCATCACTTATTATATCTATGACTTGGTCAGATTGCTTAAATTCACTGGTTTGATTATTACTCACTTTCTATTAGTTACCTTGTCCATGTTATATTGGGCAAATTAATTAAAATTTCAGTGCATTAGTTTCTGTGTATATAAATCTGGTCTACTACTAGTGCCTACCTCAAAACTTGTTTAGATTAAAGTGTTAGTACACATAAAGTACTTAGTATAAATATTCCAATGTTATCCTTTATTATTCTACTTTACTGTTCAATATGGTAGCTGCTAGGCATTGTGGCTATTTAAAAACCAAGAGAATTTTATATATATTTTATTTTGAACTGGTGTTAGACTGACGAAAGAGCTGCAAAAAATAGAAAAATACAAAGACCTTCTTTCTATCCCTCATCATGCTTTCCTTAATATCAACTCACATAACCATATGATTATTAAGAACAGGAAATTAACATTGCTATAATATTGTTAACTAAAACACATACA